>LOJH01019973.1:4980-20971 GCA_001685095.1 Ellobius talpinus | reverse complement strand
TGTGCATATGCACACCTGGGTGTATGTGTCTGTGTGTGCATATGCACACCTGGGTGTATGTGTCTGTGTGTGCACGTGCACATGTGGAAGTCAGAAGATGACTTCAGGAAGTCAGTCCTCTACCATGTCTGTCCAAGTCCAAACTCAGGTCATTAGGCAACAAAGCACCTTTACCCACTAATCTATCTTGCCAGGCCACAAAGCCTATGCGTATGGTTGTCTTTCATGAAAACCTTCTGAGGAAAAGCCAGTTAAACAGAAGGGTGCATTGCTAGCCTTAAGCAATGGGAGCTGCTAAAGGCTACCTCACTCCAGTCTCATACAGTCCTGTGAGGAGGAGAGCAGGCAGGACCATCACATGGCTGAAGTGGAAAACAGACTGTTTGCCTCTGGTGGGGTGGTGCTAACCACAGCACTGCTGACAAAGCCTCTTACCACAGTACCAACAGGAATGAAACCAGAGCGACACCCCTGCGGCAGTGTGCGCCACACATCGGTCAGGCCATCCCAGGACTTCTCCCAACTGCTCTACTGTTCATACGCTCTATACACGGGACAGGGCACATATCATAGTGACAAACTTGTACTCCATGTTGTAAAAAGGAGTCAGCAAATACAGAGTACTGCTACCTTTGTGTGTGTGTGTGTGTGTGTGCAAACATACTCACACATGGTTAATGGTTTCTTTCTTCTGAGTTAACCAGCTCTCAACCCAGATGCCTCTGGAGCAGTGCAGGGTTGACCAGTAGTCAACCTGACTTGGTGTTTCAAGAAGCACCTGAACCCACATACACAGGATGAGGGAAGAGGGCAAGGGATAGCCACCAGGGAGCCCCAAACACAAGTCTCAGAAACGTGGCTAACAACTGAGCAGAGGGGTAAGCCCGAGCTCCAGAATGATGGACTGGCTTGTCCCCACCTGTCCTAGTTAGGGTTTCTATTGCTGTGAAAGCACCATGACCAAAGCAATTTGGGAAGGGGAGGGTTGATTCAGCTTACAACTCTCAGGTCACACTCCATATCTGAGGGAAGTCAGGGCAGAAACTGAAGCGGAGTCAGAACCTGGAGGCAGCAGCTGACGCAAAGGCCATGGAGGGTGCTGCTTACTGGCTGGCTCCTCATGGCTTGTTCACCCTGCTTTCTTTTACCATCCAGAACCACCGACCAGGATGGCACCACCGACAGTAGATGGGGGCGCTCCCACCTCAATCATTAATTTAGAAACTGCCCTACAGACCTACCACAGGCCAATCTAACAGAGCTGTTTTCTCAGTTGAGGTTCCCTTGTCCCATATCTGCCTAGATTTGTACCAAGTTGACAAAAACCCACCAGCTCACGGCCCCCTGTCTAATCTGCTGGCTGAGATCAGATGCAAGGCAAAGTTTGAATATGTTAATCTTCTGCTTTCCCAGATTGCAGGCTCTCTAAATAAAGAGCAATTTTAAAGATTCAATTCCTGTCTCCGCTCATGGGCATTTGCAAGTAGCAGAAAGCAAGATCAGGTATTCCAGTTACAAATGTTCAGCCTTCATTTCCCAAGAGAAGCCTTGACCACCATGGCCTAGGGAGCTGGAGCTCTGCCCACAGACAAGGTGAGTACTTAATAAACACAGTGAGAGCAGAATATGGGGCGGAGTGGAGTGTAATGCTGTCTCCCTGACCTGATGCGGCCACTGCACCCCGCAGCTGTGGTTACCTGTGCAACACTGAGCAACATTCCAACAGAGAAGAGGGAGGGGCTCATGAGGCCCCACCCCCAGCTGAAGAGCTCTTGGCAAACAGTTAATGGTTGCTGGGGAAGAGGAGTCTTCAGTGGTGTAGACACTGCTGTTGCCCATTCCCCAGGAAATATCATCTCAATCCATGCTCACGCACTGTACTTACTTAAAGTCAGTGGGTCATTTAAAAAAGGGGGAGGCTGGGAAGGAGAAAGGGGTAATCATTGGAAAGGAGAGAGTCTGAGGGAGGCTGGGGTGTTAATTTGATTTAAAAATGCATCACATATGCATGAAATTGCTATGGAATAAAGAAAAAGGGTGAATTTTATTAGGGGACCCACCTCACACTATTAATGAAGATCCATCCCATCCCAGTGTTTCCAGAAATGGAGTCTTGATTTTAACACTTCTCTGAAAACACTTGTCCTTTCTAGCCTGTGAGGGTGTGAGCAGCACTCTGGGAAGATGGAGAGTCAGTCCCGCCGGGTCCCTCAGCACTCAGCCTGACTAGACTCAGGGCCACAGTCAGCCAGGGTACCCGAACCCATCACAACAGCCCATGGAAGTACCCCTTTGGAAGTCACCATAGAACTGATAAAATTACAAGGACCAAAATCAGGGCTTCTGGTAACCTGGGAGATATGCTTTTTCTTCCCAGCCCACCAAAGCCACTGCCCATCCTTGGAGCTTTGCATAACAGCCGGGCACTGGGGACAGCTGTGGAGGTCAGGAGTCTGTGTGTGTTCTGAGTCATCAAAGTAAGTTCCCAGAAGGGGCAGAAAGATGGGGTCATGTTCATCTCTCTGGCACACAAAGCCCCAGATCCTCCAGGCAGCACGGGTTTCCACACAAGTGGGCCTGGGCCAGGAGCAGCTGAGGTCAGCTCCCGACAGCCTGCCCTGTGCCACCCATTGCTCTGCACCATTTATTATTTGCAGTACAGAGCCAGGAATTGGAGAGCAGTAGCCAAGAAGGCCCCATGCCTGAGCCTCCTGAGTGTATGCCCTTTTTAGTACCGGTCTCTTCCTACACCAGGTTTGGACTGTGGACCAACAGCATCCATCAGGGTAGAAGGTTGTGTTATTCTTGGTTTTGGTCACAGCAACACTAACCCACTCCCTCGCTCACTCTTGGTCCACTCACTCAGAGGAGAGGCACTCTGGTAGCAAATAGGAGGCCAGGTGAGACAAAAGGTGACATATGAATCAAAAAGTGAGGGAACCAGTGAGGAAAGGGTCCCCCTGGTCACCTTGAACACCCCTCGTCTCTGTTTCCTGCCTGTTTTCTGGTTGGGGTCAGAACCACACTGGCTCCTCTTTACTGAACTACACAGGTCCTTTCCTGGATAGAATGTTAGCCCCTTAAATCCAGCAGATGCCAAACTCACGTGCCAGCTCCCTAATGCCCCCTGCTCACCCCTACCTGCACTGGCCCCCCATCCCCCCAGGAATGCAACCTGGAAAACCAAGCTCCCTCAGATCCCCAGCCGGGCAGCATTGGGCCCTGGCCACCTCAGTCTCTTGGTGTCTCACTCACAGCACCTTTCATACGTGCTGCTTCAGGGACACTTGCTCTCTCTGCCGGGAACTCAAGCCAAGACCTACCGGCATCCCACACACCATGAACAAGTTTGGGGTCATTGAGTTTGTTTCCTAAACGAATTAATATCCTAAATGGATTAAATAGATTGGGTCTCACTCTGTAGACTAGGCTGAACTCAAGCCTGCAGTCACCCAAATCCCAGCCTTCCTGAGTGCTGAGACTACAGGTAAGGCTGGTGGGCAGTTTTCAAAAGGCAGTCTCCCCACACTGAGCCTCAACTTCAAACTTCTTTTGCTTTTTCAAGAGAAACACAGATCTTCCAACAAGAATGTCTAGGCTAAGAACCCCAGTGCTTGCGTGTGTCCTCCATCACTGCCATCTAGGGGCTCGGTCCAATCTCCTAAGGACCTTTTACAAAAGACCAAGGCCCCCCCCAGACAGTATGACTTAATGTGACTGCAGTGTGAGCTTCAACAATAATAATAATAGCTTAATTGAGATATAACTCACTTTCACAGTACAACCCGGTGGTTCTAGGCTGTCCCCGGGTTGTACAACACAAGCACGTCATATTCCACTTTAGAACATCTTTATCACCCCAGAGAAGCACCATCCTCTCAAGCAATGACTCCCCATTTCTCACAGGTCCCAGCCCCAGGCAGCCAGGCAGTCTACTTTCCGTCTCTAAGGACTTCCAGCTGGAGTCATTTAATTAACAGTTCTCCAGTGACTCAAAGGCATCTCTGTGTTGAGCAGCTCAGCAGCTCCCTGCTCATGCTCCTGGGCTGTTCCTGGCCAGGGATGCCTGCCTTCTGCTCCCATGTCTGACATCCTCCCCACGCTCTGAGGTGCTCTCCCATTGTGCCCTCCTCCCATCAACCCCAGACTAGTGCTCCTCTCCCTCTATTTACTCCCCCCCGTTTCTACACGCCAGTGGCAAACACTCCTAGCAAATGGCAGCCCCCCCCCAGTCTCCAGTTTCCCTGTCCTCCACTGCAGTCGGGCCATGCTGTCTCACTCACTCAGACTTGTTCTGAGTCCTTACCACACACTTCCTAGCAGTGGGCACCAGTTTCACCTAGCACCACCACAGCACAGCACCTAATGCACAGTAGGTGTTTAGCCTACATACTTCAAATAAGTAATACCACAGTGACTATGAATTTTGTCTTTTGAGAGACGCTTTCCCATTGAAGAGCACCATTTTCTCTGCTACAGATTAATTCTCCACTTTTCCTTTAAAGATAATGAAGCAATGCTAGTTAATCTTTCAGGATATACCAAACACTACCAACACACACACGCACAGAGAGATATGTGTGCATGTGTGGGGTGGTCGTTCTGTTTTGGAGGTAAGGTCTTATGTAGTCTAGGCAATGGGTGCTTGAACCCCCAATCCTCCTGCCTCTACCTCCAAGTGTTGGGATTACAGGTGCGCAAGTCACATCTGACTGTGCATGGCTTTTGAACTTCCATGACCATGAGCAGGACAGCTACAACACTACCCACAATTATTAATCCGCCACCCTATGAAACACCGTTCCTTTGAACACTTCAGGAAGACCCCACACAAGGAATTATCTTTTTAATAAAAAACTCTGAAGGTGAACAGACTCCAGGTTTGCCTCCTTAGAACAGATCAAGAGCCAATATCCAAGATGTGTGCCCTGCATTTGGTATGGACACTGCAGGAAGTAGAGGAAGCCCTGAGTTAGTGAAGCCCTGAGTGAATGTCTATTGTTGACATGGGCATAGCCTGTGTCCCATGGGAAAGGCAAAGCTGTTCCCGTATGGACCAGGCTCAGAGGGATGGCAAAGCTTTCTTCAGGGGTCTGAGTTTGAGGGAGTGACAAGTGTGTACAAAAACTAGCAACTGCAGCTTCCTCCTCTGGACATTTATAGCCTGAGACTCCTGACCTACAGGGGCCTCCTACTGAGATGAGGAACCCCTCTCCCTGGGCTGTGCAAAATAAACATAGAGAGGGTCAATGCCGCAAAGCTAGTAGGTGTTAATCCATCGGAATGTGTATGCCTCACCTGACCCCAGCTTTTCTGAGTCTGTGTCTGTCCTTACTTCATGACATCACAGTCCCTAGTCAGGGTTCCAGGACAGGCAGAAGAGATACATTTACAGGCTGCTCACACTTCAGCGAACACACAGGCGTGTTCCACAATCCAAACACTGCCTCAGGAGAGAAAAAAGCTCCTGAAAATTAGCGCTTCATCTAACCCGATCCCTTCATCCCATCCATTATCACTGGATCTTCCCCGGCATGGAAATAGTCTTTCCGCTCATTATTTTTTGTTTATTTTAAATACAGAAATGCCAGTCTGGATACAGAACAGGTGCCCCTGCCTATAGGCCACTCTCTGCTCCACTGTCTGCCCTGCCACTGTCACTTGAGTTTGACTCAGCTCTGTCAGTGAAAAATTAGACTTCATTTCAGTATGCTAATAGCAATCTCTCCAAAACAATGTAATCAAGGCCTCATGTGCACCTATAATTTCATCCTTGACATAAGCCTGACAGCTATTTATTGTCTGAAAGGGAAAGAAGGGAGGAGGGGGAAGGAGGAGGGAGAGGGGACTCCAACATGTCCCCCTCCCCCAAAACAAACCCAGCAGCTTTATGTTTGAAGGCAGAGTCTTTGCAAAGTCCAAAAAAAAGGCAATAATCATGGGGTTTACATATGTCTTGTCTTAAGCAATCAAGACAGAGAGTTAACAGAGAAGCGCGTGTTCAGATGCTCCAATTCCCAAACTGCCCACCTCTGATGAGCCAGCTGTGAGCGGCAATTGTCACATTATAATTTAGGCAAAGGGGGAAAAAAGGCATCAGAATACACACTGGATCAACATAATTATTCACAGCAGGATACTGCAGAATTAATTTAGCCAATCAGAATGATACTTGGGGGCTGGGCACATTGCAGAGATCAAGGAGAGAAAGCTGGGAGCAGAAAGGGGAGGGGGAAGGGAGTGCCAGTTTCTGAACCTCTCTCTGATTCCGATCATCTGATCCGGATGATTTTCAATGCGTGTGCATGTGATGTTGTTTCTTGTCTCCTTTATTTATAAACACCTGCCTGTGCAACACTCGCACCATGCCAGTGGCCAGGGAGGCACTTTAGCGACACCAGGCCCTAGCGGTAGGACTACCAGGACCCTGAGGCAGGAACTGCTATCACCCTCCTTGATCATGCTGAAGCTGAGAGGTTCCAACACTGGCCAAAGGTGCACAGAAGGGAAAGGGGAGATAGAGCCAGACATGAGACCCAGACAGGCTGGCTTCACAGGTGATGTGATTAACCAGCATGGTGAAAAGACCTGATACCTAACAAAGCAGTTAGAGGCTTGGCGTCATAGCTGGGGACATCTCCCGTCTCTCTGTGTAGCTACAGCTTCGCCTTCTTCCATTCCTCTGAGCTGCTTCTCCCAAATATGGCAAGGCTCTAGCCCCGCTAGACGCAGTCGCTGTACTGTACAGAGTCTAATATGGGAAGAGCAGTAACCTGGAGAGGGGGTGCCTTACAGGGCCCATGATGGGGCAGCCTCGTACTGTGGTAGCTAGCACCTGTCCTCCCTTCTCTAGGAAGACAGAAAAGCAGCAAACAGAAACCCAGGAGAGTCGATTGGAAAAAGGGTTCAGTCAAATGCCTGGCATTTGCATTTTTACAAGAAGAGAGTCAAGGTCACCTGGAAATTTCTCTCCTGTGTTCATATTTGCAGAGTCAGATCAGCTCCATCAGGCACAAGGCAATCTTAGACTACAGTGGTCCTCTTGCCAGACTGCTGGAGTCTGAGGGCAGCCATCAGAGGAGGCCTGAGGAGCCTTGGTTCCCTTGTAAAGTTGGGTTTCAGCTTGTATTCACCTTGTCTGGTAACGGGAAATGACAGGGAGTGGACAGGATTTTATGTCTGGCCACAATGTTTGATCTATGCCACTGTCAATGAGAACTGTGATTTAATCCATAAGGCTATAGAGGTTTGGGATGAAAGGGGAACACGGACAAATCCTGATTAACAATCACTGTAACACCAAAGCAGATTACCATGGCAACAGGCCTGAAATTATACAACAAACTGGGATGGCATACCAGGCAGATACTCTGGGAAGGGCCCTTCGCTGAAAATGTTTGGCTTTCTGCACGCTCTTAAAATTAAGATGCGAGTGTTGTGCTTTCAGGGGGCATTAGCTTTCCTCTCTTTTTCCTCAGTGCTCTCTCTTCAGTGGGTCCCACATAAAATGAGGGGGCAAACACATGCTTAGCATTTATAGTGAGCGACCAAGCTCAGCTCAGCTTCCTCTCCCCTGTAAAGAGAAGACAAAACAAAATGATGGGAAAGGAGCTTCCTTGCCCACCATCCTTTCAGTAGAATGGTACTTAACTCCTTGGGTGCAGGACTGGGAGAGCCAAGCGTGGTCCTGAGACAGAGTTACCAGGGAAGAGAAGGAAAACAAGACATGGGAAGGTACATTCTCCGTTCCCAAGGCTGTTAAAAATTTTACTGGGATTTTTTTTTCTTTAAAAAGCATGATGTTGCCAGGTGGGGGGGTGCACACCTTTAATCCCAGCATTTGCGTGGCAGAGGCAGGTGGAGATCTGTGAATTCAAGGCCAGCCTGATCTACATAGCTGGTTCCAGGACACTAAAGGCTATACAAAGAAACCCTGTCTTAAGAAAAAAGAAAAGAAGAAAGAAAAAGCATAGTTTTAAAAATAATGGTTTTTTCCCCTCAGAATTTACTCAAAATAGCACCCAAAACGATACAAAGAGGGAACTGGACAATACACTGGCAGAGATCCTGCTTGGACTATTATGGCCAGCACGGTGACTGACTTCATAGGTGACATCAAGTCTCTTCAAGTAGCCTAGAAAAAACAAACAAGCAAACAAAAACAAAAAGAAAGCTCCACACCATTTGAAGACCCTACTTGACAGCCTGTATCAGTTGCTGTGGAAGTGTGCCTGTTGATGCTAGAGACAGAGTGGGAAGTGGGGTTGATAACTCTGTGAGGGAGGTGCCTGCTGTGCCAGCCTGAGGACCTGAGAACAAACCTCTAACACCCACACCAAAGCAGCACAGACAAGTGCAACCATCATCCCAGCCTGGGAGGCAGAGGCAGAAGGATCCCTGGAACTCATTGGCCAGCTAGTCTGGTACAATTGGCGAGCTCCAGTTTCAGTGAGAGACCCTCTCTCAAAAAGTAAAATGTAGATTGAATCTAGCTAGGGAAGACAATTGGCACTGAACTCTGGCCTCAACACACAAGAGCATGCAAACATTCAGGAACACATCCACAACACACACATACACACAAACATGCACACACATGTGTGAACATACTCAACACACACATAAGTGTACACAACACATACATACAAAGAGAGAAAAAGCCCCCAAAAGCATTCTGTAAAAAGAATTAAGGATCTCAAAAGGGGTTTTCTGAAACTTAAGCACTGTGGATATTTGATATCCTTCTTCTAAGATGTAGGATAAAAGGGCCAGCCAAAGAAACACACACTGGCCCTGACCAATTTAGCACAAACCCAACCAATCCCTGAGCATGAAATCCAGGCAATCTCTGAGAAGTCAGAGATTGAAATCCGACCAATTCCCACCCTGAAAATTTTCACCCTGGAAAAGCTCCACCCCTAAGAAACCCTATATAAGCCCTGTACCTGTTCAGTTTGAAGCTGCTTTTTTCCACCCTGGAGGAGGCAGCCACTCTCCTGGATTTCTCTCTCCCAATAAATCTCTTGAAGGAGGTTTGGGTGAAGAATGAGGTTGGGTGAAGAATGGAGCAGGACAGAGAAGTAACAACTTTTGCCAGAGGAAAGCAGAGCAGAACAGGGCTGTAATGGCTCTCACCAAAGCAGGAGCAGAACTGTTACATCTCTGAAGGGAAACTCCCCCAAGCAAAGAAGAGCTGTAACACTTATTAACTGTAACACAGTATTGCCTGGTTTCTGATGGCCAAGATACCCTTCCCCTCCAGAGCTGTAATACATAAGACATGAAAGAAAAAACAGAACTATGAGTTTCTTCAGCCAAGCTATAGCCCTACAAACTCAATTGCTCATTTCCCTAAAAATTTGGCGATTGCTGTCAGTCAATGAAGAGCAATTAGGCCCAGTAGTAAAGAACTTGGCTTTGAAGCAGTAGCTTTAAAACCTCAATCAGGTGACAGACCCTTCTGGGCCTCAGTTTCCCGACATGCTTGCTTAGAGAAGCTTCTGGGATTGGTCACATAATGCTGCATAATGGAACCATGCTCACGCTTACTGTCTGATAATTTTCTGAATGCCTACTTCATGCTAGGCACAACCATGATAATCCTGGAATGCCATATTTATCTAAAATACTGTTTCTAGTAAATTTGCTTTGCCACTTTAATTTTATGTCAAAACAAACAAAAAAAAGCTAACCTTTAAAGCAAGAATTTGCTAAGGGTGGATTTCTTCATTTTGGCCCATTTCTATAGCGCTTTGAGAGACACAAAGAAATGCTGGGAATCATGACACAAGTCACTAACATGACAGGCCAGCAGGCTGGCTGTCATTTCCTAGAACCCAGCTCTCAGGGGTTTTCTTTGTCTCTGTTCAGTGACCTCTCTCTGCCATGTAGTGAGAAGAGAGATGTGGGGAGAGAGCTAGGGGGAGGTGATGGCATGTGTCACATCATCATAGATTTGCTGCTTTGGTCACGTTGCTCCAAAGTTCCCATCTCCATGGCTTCTGGTGAAAAAAGGTACCAACCCACCCCTGCTGTAGGAAGAGTCCAGCCAGAAATAGAGAAACTGAGGAAATGGATGAGATAAGAGTGCTCGCAGAAGAGTGGGCTTTTGTTTGCGCTTCACTTGCAGTGTCAGGCCCTTAGCTGCTGCCTCAGCAGCCTCCTCCAGATTCTGTGTGCCACACACAGCTGACAGAAGAAGGGCGAGCTAGACATGCATGCATGGGGCATGCATGGAGTATGAATGGGGCATGCATGGGGAATACAGCACCTGGACACTGAAAAGAATGAATCAGCAATAAACAGAAAAGCTTTGAAGTTCTATGTAAATGATGGGGTTGGGGATATGCTACTCAAAATATGACCCCTGGTCATTTGAGAAACCAGCAGGTCTCTCTGACTCCTCCCCTCTCCACACACACAACCATCAGAGAGGTGGTCCCCTCCCTGAACACACTGCTGACACTAGGCCAAGGAGAAGCTTCCTTGCCAAGTCCCCATATGTTACTATTAGCCCCCGCCTCTTTGTCCAGTCATCCTTTGCCACAACTGTCCACTCTCTGCAAAACTTAAATATAAAGGCACGTGGCCTTCCCTCTTCCTTTGGTCCTCATTGAAGAAGGACCTGAAGTTTTGTGAAGTGTGTGTTACCTGAAGTTTTCCAGGCAAGTCTGTGAGCTTTTCCCTGGTCATATTTTTGTTTCAGGTGCCCCACTATAAGCTCAGCAGTGGCAACAAGAGGAATCTACCCTCCCCTATACACATCAATGGAATTAACAGAGGCTTGTATATTTTAGCCCAAAGACATACTGATCAACTTCTGTGTTGTGCCAACACTAAAAACTGCTAGTATTTTTTTAATTAAAAATATGGAGAATATTGTTTTACCATTCTATATCCAGAAATTTTATTTCACTTACTAATTGTACATTCTTTCTTAAATTTTTATTATTTATGTGTATATGGCTATGTATGTGTGTATGTGCACGTGAGTGCAGTGCTCACAGAGGCCAGAAGAGGGCATCAGGCCTCCTGCTGCTAGAGGTACAGTAAACAGCTGTCTGTCTTGGTGCTGAGAACTAAATTTCTGGTCCTTAACCACTCTTAACCACTGAGTCATCTCTCTAGCTCCATAATCATGTTTTCTTAAGTATATAGACAAATCTGACCCAAATAGTACCACAGTATTCCCAGTGCCAAGAGTGATAAATTCATAAGCCACAAACTCAATTGTATGGACTATACTCAAATACAGAAAACTCAAATTATCCTTTCCACTTGGAAGTAATGAAAACCTTTCAAATGGTAGACTCTTGGGTCTCAAAAAAACAGAACAGGTTCAGAGTAGATAGTTTTGTCAGTGAGGCACTTTCCTCCCAAGTATGGGGAAATGATCCCAATCCCAAACACCCATGTAAAAAAAACAGATATGTTGGGGCACACAGTTGTAATCCTAGTGCTGGGGAGTCAGATGGGAGGACCCTGGGGTTCTCTGGGTAACCAGTCTAGCATAATTGGTAAGCTCTAGGCTAGTTAGAGATCCCGCCTCAAAAAAGCAAAGTGAACAGAGAAATGAATAGATACTGATGAACAACACCCAAGGTTATCCTCTGACCATGACCTCCACATGCGTGTACACGCACACGCACGCGTGTACACACACACACACACAAACACACACACATACACACGACAGAGAGGACCAATGGGCTATCCACACTCAACTTATTCTTTGGACCCGGGACAGATATTGCCTACACAATGATCCCATCTGGCCATGTCATCTCAGTAGCTGGCCAAGCTGCTCAGGACTTAAATTTGGAGTTTAAGTCACTCCAAATCTCTCCTTAAGTATTTTCCCCTCTACAAGCAGATCTGTGGTAGTGTGGCTATTTTGCCATGGTGAAATTCCACCTATTCCTCCCATTGATAGGTGCAGGGATTTGTTTTTGTTCTTGCAACTGGTTTTA
The DNA here is from genome assembly GCA_001685095.1 of Ellobius talpinus. Lineage (NCBI taxonomy): Eukaryota > Metazoa > Chordata > Mammalia > Rodentia > Cricetidae > Ellobius > Ellobius talpinus. The sequence goes on along the minus strand of LOJH01019973.1, from coordinate 9,002 downwards.
TCCAGATATAATTATGAAAAGCAAAACAAAACAGTAGTGAGCAAGCTCTCTTCCCTAGGATGATTCAGGAGCAGGGTGACGTTTTTAGAGCCTTTTATTGCATTCAAAATGCAAATACCATAATTTAGCCCCATGGGGAAACACATCATATTGTTACAATTCAGATTACCTACTATATTGAATCAAAGGATGTCAGTAAAATGATAACATATTTGAGAAGTAATGACATGAAGACAGCCTTCTAATTTCTCATTCAGGAATAAGGACAAAGGCTGCACTGTGGAATTGGTGGTCCTATGTGTCTCATAAGCCACAGGCTGCTCACTATGGACCCTGCAGGAAGACTATGTCCCCCTCTATACACTGTCCCAAGCATTGTGACTCAAGTCCCTCTTGAGGTAGCTCCAACCCCCTTTACTGACACCAACTTACACCATGAACAACCTCCAAGGAAGCCCCACCTTCACCAGACTACGCTGTCTCCTTGCTAGGGAGTAGACCCCATCACCCTCCCTTCTGAACACCCCCCCATTCTCTCTCACTGCTAGGCAAAGCATTCTAGAAACGCTGAACTAGTTCTGAGACACTGCGGTTTTTTCTACATACAACTCTGTCACCCCACAAAGGAGCCTTAAACTGAGAGCTGCATGGGTAATCTCTGCCGCCTTGCACAGGTTACCTGTGTGGCCTTCACCACGTTTCTAACCCCTTTGATACTGTTTCCTCCTATGAGAACTGAAGACAAAAGAGATAACGATGCCTTTGCTATTTCCTTTTCCCCCTTGGGTTCAAACAAAACAATGAATAAATACATCTTTTGAAAGTTTTTAATTTAGGCTTCCTTCCTTTATCTTATACAGTGACTATATTCACATACCAGTTTTTAAACTTCTGTACAGGAAATTGCCTCAGGAAAGGACAGAGCAGAGCTGGCTGCACCACGCACTCTGAGCTCCTCACATCTCCTCCACAAGCACATGGGGCTTCCATCTGTTTGATGCACAGTTTCCTTATGGCTTGTATGCTGAATTTCCCCATGGTGGTGCTCTTGGGAGGTGGTAGCCTCTCTGGGAGGAGGCAGCTAGTGGGAGATCCTTTAGTCATTGAGGACTGTGGGAGCCCAATCCCCTTCTCTTTTCTACTTCATGGCCATGAGACCATCAGTCTGCTCTACTAAATGCTCCCCAAGATCACCATCCATCCACACCCCCAACTAAAAGCCTAGAAGCAAGTAGTCTCCCCAGTCATAGGTCAGAACATCCAAAATCATGAATGGAATTAAAACTTTTCTCTCTACACATGAATTGTCGTGAATTATCTTGAATAGTGACAGCTGACTAACACAGGTTCCATGTAAGACCTTCTTTGGGAAATAGAGTGCTTCCACGGTAGATGAGGCTTCTAGAAAAACATTATGAGCTGTTTAGGCTCCAACATTGTGGGGCTGGTTTCACCTAAACTTAGGTAAACTCTTTTTAATGGGTTCATACATGGATCACAAAATAATCCTTCCATGTAGCTATTCCTCAGTGCATCATAATCCCCTTAGAATGAAATGGGCTCAGAATAACAGCAAATGTCTATTTCAATGATCTATATGGGGCAGCCCTTTATGCTATAAAAGAAGCCAAGTAGCAACTTTTCAGCATCAAAAGGATCTTTCAAATGATGGTCACCAACTATGGAACACACCATAAAGGTCTAAATTTAACAACTCCATAAACAACCCCTTACATGCACAAATACAAAGGCCAGTTTTCAAAACTGCGCTGGTAACTTAAGTTGAGCAGGGGCATGGGAAAAGGGAAAATTAGAATAAGATACAATGTCTTATCTGTATGAAAATGTCATAAAGAAACCCATTGCTTTCTATGCTAACCTACAGGGAATTAAGAGAAATAGTAGCAGGATTGAGAAATAAAGGTGGAAAGGCTGTTTCTGAAAACCAGAAGGAGTAAAGCAGCAAGAACAATGACATGAACTACCCAGAGTCCCAGTGATGACAAACGCGGACAGCCTTCAGTAGATAACACGGATGTGAGACAGATATGAATTCTTGTCTCCATCCAATGTCAAGGTTACGGCGGAATTCCACAGAAAATGACACTCACGCATCCAGAAGATGAAAAGCTGTCTTTCTGAGCTTGTGGAAATGATGAGCTGAGGGGCCACAGTGGACAGCAGGGAGAAATGCAGCGGCTGGAGCAGGACACACTTGCTAATCTTAGTAAACACATTAGTGAAGACAAGAAGCAAGGCCATGATCATGGGTGGACAGAGGTCCATTGTTACCCTGACCTGGGTGTGGCACCAGCCTAACCCCAGGGTCACCTAGAAGAGGCCACTGCATGAATTCCAAGAGTCACCGCTGCACCTGGTCAGGTCCCTTGACTCCACTGGCCTGTTTCCACAATGTATGGAGAATTAAACCTAAATAATAGGCAGTATACACTTTGCCGATTTCCAGTCCTTTCAAAAGTCACAAATCACAACCCTACAGGGATGTTTGTGACCCATGGATACGCCAAATGCAAGCATTCTCATCAGTGTCTAGTAAGACAAAGCTTTAATCTGTGTGCACACATTCCTGTGAGACTCAGGCACACGTATGTCACATAAAACTTGTGAGCGTCAGAAGACAAGCTTGGGTGTCAATCCTCGCCTTGCACATTGTTGGAAATAGGGTCTCTTGCCGTTCACCCAGCACAAAGCAGGCCAGTTGCCTGCAAGATTCTTGGAATTCCCATCTCTGTCCTCAGTCTCTGGGATCATAGACAAGTGCTACCACACCCGGCTCTACTACACTCTGGGGATTTGAACTCAGGCCCTCACACTTGCATGCGAAACTTTACCCACTGAACCTGATAGAACTTTATTCTTGTATATGGAGAGAAAGTAATGGGGAGGTACCAGCTGAGCTCAGGGTCAGCAAATCTGTAGAGTACAGAGGCCATTCTGGAGGTCGGGAGAGGAAAAGATAGGCCTCGAAACTGGAACCATTTCTCCCTAAGCCTCAACTTTCTGAAGCCTGTTGAGATGGGTAAAGGTTGTGTTGGGGCAGGGAAGGAAATGAGACCCCTTTGGAAAGGTCTGGAAACAAGAAGCAACCTGCTCCTGAGCCAAGTTGCCATGTGTGGACCTGCAGGTCTTTCTGACAGACAGAAAGATACCCCAAGTGGCTCAAGATGGCAGCCAGGCCCACTCTTCATGCAGCCTTTCCTGCTAGTATGTTAGTGGAAAGCCCTGAGCTGTGCACGGCCCACCCTCCCTCATTATCCTCTACACAGCAGATCTCTACAGCCTGCAACCCATGTGTTGTTTTCTTCTAAGTCAGATATGTCCCATGCTATGCTTGCTTTGATGGCCTAAAATCCAAAACCAACTGGGGAATGTGAAACACTGTGTTCTGAAAATTGCTGGGTGGTGGTCCCGGCCTCCCCCACAAAAGCCTATGTCTATGAAAGCCTGGCATGAACACGACACCTTCTAAACCCTTCTAAGCATTCCTGGGCTTTTCACTTGATGATGATCAGATGAAACATTGGAAGAGTTTGCTTTCTGCATGGCTGGTAATGCCTTTCGGGGAAAATTCCACATATTTTTAAGGCCTCTGACATGTGCAGGAAGGAGTGAACTTCCAGAACAGTGTTTGCCAGTGTGGGCAGAAGCAAATGTGGCCTGGACTGAGCCATGTAAAACTATTGATAACCAGCTCTCCTGGCTCACAAACATGACCATTCATACCATTCAGCCTGTTTACCCAGCACAGAGGCCAACAAATGCACAGGATGTGGCTGCCAACAGAAATTCAGCTGCTGTGTGTGCTGCATTCTGGGAATGGGAGCCACACTCCCATTTCAATTTTAATTTGCAATGCAAACTTAAGTGCGATAACGCACATTAAAGAATCAATAGAATACCTGGAACATCACCACATCCCTGTACAACTGGTGCGGGAGAATTGTCTATATTCTGTCAATCATATTTTAAATAAACACTGATTGGCCAGGCAGGAAGTATAG
>LOJH01019972.1:0-20972 GCA_001685095.1 Ellobius talpinus | reverse complement strand
TTAATTAAGATATCTACTTCCCTGCTCCCATAACCATCCTTCCTCTATTCTAAGAGAGTCTTTTAAAAACTGAAGAAAAGTAATTCCTGTCATATTTTGAGTTAAAACCCACTAAAGTAAACTCTTTGCTTTGCTGGGAGAATTAATGGTTGTCTGAGATGGAGAACTTAGCAGTAGCTAAGAAGAAACTTGCATCATTGAGGTGAAATATTCTGGGAGTATTTTCTCAGGGTCAGCAAACCAAATCTTTGATCCAGAGAGGGTCAGGTCTGCATCTAATGCTAACAGCTGAACTTGGTGATGTGTGAGAGTCACCTAAGTGGTGCTTGTTTTGAAGGCAGGGAGAGGTCATAGAGAGCAGGTGAGACTTGACACTGGGGAGTCCCGAAAAGAGGTTGGGAGAGGCCACCATTGAAGAAACAGCCATAACTGCAGTAGAAGGTCCATGATTGAAAGGGTCATGGAGAAAAGTTGAGGCTTAGCACCGTCTAGCAGTACGGGAGTCCCTGAAGAAAGCCCAGGAGAGACTGTTGTTGAAGAAGAAGTCCAGTTGCAGAGGTTCCAGCATTTTGGAGAAGCCGGTACCATGAGACAATCATGAAAGACAACAGTAGCCATTAATTAGGTGGAGCTGGGCTGGGCCTAGAAGATGAGCTGCATGTTCTGTAAGTGGTAGAATCAGAGAAAGGGGATTTGTTGAGCCTTTGGAGCCTAGAGGATCATGAGTGATGCTCAGATGTCTGTTGGAGTTTGGTTTTGCTTTGACTTGATTGGGACTGTACCCTGGTTCTTCTTTCTTGGAGTAAGAGAGTATTTAGCTCATTTTTTATATATTACAGAAACCCATAGTTAAGAGACTTTAGAATTTTTGAAACTGAAGTTTTACAAAAATTTGGAGATTTTAGAGAGACAATAATATTTTAGAGACTATTTTAGACACTTTGGGTATTTTAGACTGGCTTGAACTTTGAACGCTTTAAAGAGACTGAATGTTTAAAATGTGAATTTGTAAAGACTATGGGACTTTTAAACGTTGGAATGTCTTCTTGAGAATAATAAAAAGTGAAAGATTGTGGTTTAATACTGATGCTTTTGTGCGTCAAGTGGGCAAAGGGTCAATTGTGCTGGATAGTTTTACATCAACTTGGCACAAACCAGAATAAATTGGGAAGATGGTACTTAAAGTGTGAAAATAGCTCCACCAGTTTGGCCTGTAGGCCTGTGGTGCCATTTCTTGATTATGGATGTGGGAAAGACAAGCTCACTATGGTTAGTGTGACCCCTAGTCTGGTGGTTCTGGTGGCTATAAGAAAATAAGTTGAGCAGGCCATGGGAGCAAGCCAGGAAGCTGTGTTTCTCTATAGCTTCTGAATTCGCTCCTCACTCCAGGTTCCTGCCCTGTTTGAGTTCCTATGCAGACTTCTCTCAGTGATGACTGTGCTGTACAGTTGTAATATGAAATAAACCCTTGTTCCCAAACTTTCTTTTGGTCATGGTGTTTTATCACAGCAATAAAAACCCTAAGCTACATGGGGGATTTTATATGATAATCAGGAATTTACACAACCATAAAGAGATAGCTAAAGGAGAGGTAGAAAATGCAGAGAAGCCATCATCCAAGATCTGGGCCTGAAATGCTAAATCTAGGAGTTCCTAAGGAGACCCACGCAACTTCTGAAGTCCCATTTGCTCTGGTACCTAGATACAAAACCTCCTCAGCAGGATAAAAACCCCTGTTCATTTTCATCGCTACCTAGGTGGAACAGGTGGAGATGTCAAGTTCATATAGGAGAAAGTCATCCAGCCACCAGACTGTAGGTGGGAAGATGGTGTGCGGGAAAGGCCCTAGCACAGATGCATCCTTCAATACCTGTGGTTCCAAGTTGACAAGTTGTTTTTTTTTTACTTCTTGGGTTCTTTGTCTGTCATTATTGAACAAAGTAACAGTCATTAAATGTTTCTCATTTCATCAGAAGCACAGTGAATGCTTAGTTAATGTTGTCCATGCACTTCTAGTTATAAACAGAAAACAACTACTGAAATATGTAATTGTATAATAACTGGACATATTTACAGGAAATACAATATGTTTCAATACATGTAATGTTTTGATATATGTACATTATAATATATACATATTTCAATACAGACATATTTATGTTTGAGGGCTACCTGTTCTGCAAGCTCTTGAATGTTTTCATGCAAATGGCTTCGGTAGGTCTGAAATTTCTTGATGTCCCTTAATGTCCTTACTTCTTTTATTCCACAATAGCAAAGTCTTATGATGGCCCAAGTGAAGACATTTCTGCCCTTTTGAGCCTGGGCATGGTGATCTCTTCTAGCTATGAGTGGAGAGATGATGCGCACATGTCCAGGTCTCGCCTGTTATAGGACACAGGTCTGTGTCACTCTTCCACGGTCTCCTTCCTGATGATGGCTGGAATGGGACATGTTGCTGAGAACTGTTTAGATCACAGGTTGACAGCTATGATGAAAGCCTGTTGAGGAAAACATCTGACAGAACTGGGCTCCTTTTCATACTGGACCGAAGCTTCAGACAGGATTACATGGGCTCACACCACGAGGCAAAGAGAAATAAACTGTATCTACTTGCACCCTCCCCCCACATCTATTTTGCTACACAGCAGCTTGGCTTGCCTTCTAATTTGTGCCATTGCATTCAGAACCTCCTACATAATTCCCCAATTATGCTATTAAAGCATCTTCTTGGAGGGGTGCGAAAGTGAGCTTGAGGCAGATTTCAAGTCAGAAAGGCCAGGATCAAACACAGCTGGCTAATTTTAGTCTGAAAGACAGGACTTGGAAGCGTTGGTGAGCCCAACAAGGGTAAGGGTGGGGAGAGGCCTGAGTGTCAGGCAGCAGCTGACATTCCCCTGGGAAAGCTGGTGTCCCTGTAAAGAAGCAGCTAACCTGCCCCAGGCGGCAGGAGGGCTGATGAAATGCATCAGATGCAGGAGGTAGTGACATTTCTAGGCTTTCTTGGGCACTACTAGTATTAAAGGCAAACAAAGGTGACGCATGCAGCAATACTTCCCACAGCCGACGCCAGGGTGATCATTTGTGTTCAGCGGACCTGCACGTGTGCTTTCATTTATAATCATAATTTAAAGATCCTAAGCTATAAAAGCATCATGCTGAAATATCGTTCTGCCTTCAGTGCAGGGCTGGCTTCACAGACACAAGGAACTAGAAGGTACTGCCCCCGTTGTGAGGGTCCCAGCATGCACGCTGATTGCAGCGTTGACGGCATCGCAAACTCATCAGTTGTATAGACGTCCTTTCTGTGGACTGTGAGACGTGATGAATTATTTGTCTTTGTGCTTTCTGCTCTTAGGATAGCCAATAAATATTTAAATGAACCTAGTCCAGCCTCTTCACTTTGTAGTGAATCATTCAAAGTCAGAATTAATTAATAGTAGGGAAAATGCTACTGCTTGTTTGTCTTGTAAGACGAAAGCTTTATTTTTCCTAGGCCCCAGATAGTAAAGCAAACTGTATATTAGGATTCTTGTAACCCAGGTCTTCATAAACACACAGAGATAAAACACATAAATATATGCATGAAACATGTGCATAGATATAGAAAAACACACCAGGAAATACAGAACTTTTATATAACCTATGCACACAACACACACAAACAAACATAATGTTACATATTAAAACTTCATGTGACTGAGGAGTAATTGCTTGAAATTTAAAGCAGTCCTGAATATGGATTGCATAAAGAGATGGCATATACTTATACTAAGGATTGTTTGGGATGGGGAGATGGCTCAGTCAGTCAAATGATTGCTGTACAAGGATGAGGACCTGAGTTCAAATCTCCAGCACTGACATAAAGAGCTAGGTACAAGCCCATAATTCCAGCACTTCAGTGGTATAGACAAAAGGGCCCCAGGATTTGTTAGCCAGCCAGTTTAATTGATCAGTGAGCTCCAGGTTCAGAAAGAGGCTGTATCAAAAAATCATAAGGTAGAGAAGCAATTAAGGAAGACACCTGGTGTCAAACTGTAGCCTCTACATGTACTTATCTGCATACACATACAGGAATACACATGCACACATGTACATATAGCCCACATGAACACACATAACATTATCGGGTGATTATTACATGAAGTTTTGGTTTAGCCATGCATCTGCATTTTTCTTTGCTAAATTTGCCAACTTTCATATAAACACACATCCAAAGATCAGCAGAAAAAATAATTTATGAACTCCAATGTAGACATACATACACAGTCAAAGTGTAGATTTGTCTAGCAGATTCTGCCATTACCAAAGTGGTCATTAGAATATCAGTTTCTCCTTCATCTCAGAGAGCTGGGGAGATTCCAGTGTGGAATGAGGGATGAAGGGGATGATGTGCTTTGAAAGTGATGCAAAACCCTGAGTCTCTGTTCACTGTGGCCCTGAGTGGTAGAGGGAAAGAGCCCAGTTCTGCAGTGACATGAATAGTTGCTCTAACAAAAATACTTTCCCAAACTCACACGCATGCACACATGTGTGCATGCACACACACATGTACGCATCACAGCATCTGCAATCGCAAGCATTAATAGGAACCTCATTTCCTCCACATGGTTTTGTAAAGAGATTCAGATTCCATCCAGCAAGCTTTATTCCCTAAAAACCAGATGTGAAGTTTACAACTACCCTTGTAGTAAACAATGGTGTATTAGTCAGTATTTTCTAGAGGAACAGAACCAATGTATGAATGTGTGTGTGTGTGTAATACAGTACATATTCTATATGAATTCATTATGTCTGTTTATGTTAAAACAGAAAAAACAGTTTAGTCATACCTGCAAGGTTGGAAACCCAGTAGTTGCTCCGTCCACAAGGCTAGGTATCTCATCAGTCCCATTATGACACTGAAAACCTGGAAGGTCCCTGGAAAGCTGATGGTCCTTACTCTGGGATGGAAACCTGGAAGCACTGGTTCCATCACCAAAGGAAGCAGCAGCAACAGCTAAATCAACTCAGAAGCAAGAGGGAAGGTTAAATGAGCAGAGAGGGTATTGTCCTATCTTCTTTCTCCCATATTCTTTTATCTGGGCTGCTACCAGAAGGTGCAACCCAGAGTCAAGGTGGGTCTTCCCAATCAATTGAGACAATCAGGATAGTGTTTCTGTTGAGACTCCCTACTCACGTGATTCTAATTCGTAGTGAGCTGGCATTAAAACCAACCATAATAGATGGAATATGTTAGTTTAACATTCTACTTCTCTTTATGGTGCCACCAACTCCTAACTTAGAAATCTTTTGTGGATTCTTGGCTTGGCTTTCTTTACTGTCCCTTACCTTGTGAACATTACACATCTACCAATATCCATTGAGAGCACAGCAAAACGCCTTAGACATGATTTCGCTAAGCTGCTTATGGTCAATGGCCGTTCTTGGTCTCTCACCATCTCTCACCTGGATGTTGACATCATTTCTGCTGCCTCACTCCAAATCTATCAAATAATTCATCTTCTGTGAAGTTTCTGGAATGATGCACTTCACCATCAGAACTCAAACTGCAGCTCCCATCTTCTTACCTATGGCGGTCAGCCTGGTCTCACTTGAATGAATTATTTTTCCCACAAACACCCAGCCTCTTCCATAGCTCTTCCTTTCTCACACCATTCTCTATGCATGAAGCATTCTCCTCCTCCACTGACTAGTGAATTAATTATCCTTCAGATCTACTTCAAATATACTCTCTGACCTCATCTCTCACTGCCTTCCACTCATGTAGAATTAATCACTCCTCCTCTGTGCACCCATGACATTTTGCATAAAATGCCTTCTCTCTTATCATTATGGTTATTTATTGACATTTGCAAGCCTCTCAACAAACTTGTGAGCCCTACTGGGGCAGGGTTAACTCTTATTCTTATGTATAGACTGTCTAGACTCCTATTATTCAAGACAGTGCATGCCACTTAGAAAGTGATATTGTTAGTAGAATGTTACTGCTGGCATTTTGCACTAGGGGTTTTCAGTCAAAGAGATCAGTATTCAAATCCAGAAAAAATCTACTTACTAGCTCTAAATTTGTAATTATTCTGTGGTAGGAGGAAGAATCCTATCACAACTTTATTTCTGGAGGCTGAAAATATATTGCATTTATGTTAGAGAAAAATAATAATCAGTCAACTATGGGTTTATGCCCCCTCCACTCAACAATTTTTTCTGTCTTTGGTAGTCATCTAACAGTCTTAGGATCTCCAATGTGCTAGGTTCTTATGCAAAATAGTTTTTATGTTAACTCGACACATCTGAGAGGAGAGAACCTCAATTGAGAAAATGCCTCCATAAGACTGGGATGTAGGCAAGCCTGTAGGGCATTTTCTGAATTAGTAATTGATGTGGACAGCATCCCATTTTGGGCGGTGCCAACTCTGGGTTGATGGTCCTGAGTTTTATTAAAAAAAAAGTATAGCAAGCCTTGGAGAACAAGCCAGTAAGCAACATTCTTCCATGGCCTCTGTATCAGCTTCTGTCTCAAAGTTCCTGTCATGTTTGAATTCCTATTCTGACTTTCTCTGATGATAAAGTGATGTGGAAGAGTATATGTCAAATAAAATTTATCCTCCCCAGTTTGTTTTTGGTTGTAGTATTTCATCACTGCATTAGTAATCCTTGTTAAGACAAGTTGGTACCAGGAGTTTGTACCAGGTGTTGCAATGACAGACCTGAGCATGTTTAGGGAGGATTGTGGAGGGACTTTGGAACTTTGGGTGAGAAGAGCCATAGAGTGTTGAGAGCTCAGAGGGCTATTTTGTTGAAGACAAAAATGTTGAGAGCAGTTGATGGAGGCCAGGTTTGTGAAATTTCAGAGGGAAGCAAAGGCTCTACCAGGTCATTTGTATGAAGAATTCATTATTCTGGCCAGCTGGGGCTGAAGAATTAGCTGTGATTAACAAGAGATAAGAACTGCTAAAGTAAAACCTTTGTTTTACTAAGAAAATTGATGCTGGTTAGCTGGAAATGAGAAATTAGAAATTATTATGAAGAGACCAGCACCATTTAGGCTAAATCTTCTGAGAAGTGTTCCTGAGAGTCAGCACAAGGAGGCTGTGTTCCGGAGGTTGCCAAGATTGTCCCCCACAATGGCAGCTGAATGTGATATTATAAGAGTCATCCAGGTGGTACTGGCTTTGAAGGCATGAAGGAGACATGAAGAACAGCTAAGTTTTGGCACTGTGGGAGGCCAGGAGAGTCCATTGGTGAATTGCAGCCTCAGTAGCAGTTGAAGGTCTAGGATTGAAGTGGTCATGCAGGGAAGTTGAGGCTTGGTACCATGAAGAGAGCCTAGGAGAGGCTATTGACGAAAATGCAGCCCAGTTGCAGCAGAAGACCCCAGCATTTTAAAGATGCCAATGCCATGAGATGATCACCAAGAACAGCAGCAGCAGTGGAGTGGATCCAGACAGTGCCTAGAAGATAACCTGTGTGTGCTGCAGAGGGAAGAGCCCTAGAGAAATGACCCAAGCCCTTTGGAGGAGTCCTGAAGAATATGACTTCTTGATATTGCACATTGCATTATTAACACTATTGGAAATTTGGTTTTGCTTTGATCTGATTGTGACTGTGCCCTGGTTCTTCTTTCGTAAAGTAAGAAAGCATTTTTAACCTAACTTTCATTTTTACAGGAGTACACAATTGAAAGATTTTGAACTTTTAAAAAGAGATTTTAGATTTTTAAAGAGACTGGATACTTTAAAGGGACTGGCCTTTTAGTGTGTTTGGGTTTTTACAATTTGTAAAGACCGTGGGACTCTTAAAGATATTTATAATTTTAATGTGGCATCTTGAGGATAAGTAAGAAGTCAGGTTGTAGCTTAACAGTGATGTGTTTGTGTATCAAGCTGACTAGCAATCAATTGTGCTAGATAGTTTTTTATGTTAATTTGACACAAGCTAAAGTCATTTGAGGAGAAGGAGCCTCAATTAAAAAGATGTCTCCATAAGATTGGACTGTAGACAAGCCTGTAGGGCATTTTCTTATTAGTGATTGATAGGGGAGGGTCCAGCATGTTGTAGGAGGTACCATACCTGGGCTAGTGATCCAGATTTTATAAGAAGGTAGACTGAGCAATTCATGAGGAGCAAGCCAATAGGCAACATTCCTCCATGGCCTCTGCATTAGCTCTTACTTCTAAGTTCCTGCCCCACTTGAGTTCCTGTCCTCACTTCCTCCAATGATGAACAATGATGTGAAAGTTTAAGCCAAATAAACCCTTTCCTCCTCAGTTTGCTTTTGGTCATGGTGTTCCATCACAGCAATAGTAACCCTAACTAAGACAGGGCTCCAGGCAGTATTCCTTCACCAATGGACTCCTGATACTGCTAACTCCAACACACAGTGCCGAGCAAGCCTCAGCCACTCTCCATGGCTGTTTCACTCTTGGGGTTTCCACTGCAACTGAGATTGTACCTTTACCAGCAACATCATCTCCTCACCTCTCATGATCCCAAGCTTCAGCTTCTCACCATGATCTCTTCAAACCTTCAAAACCAGTACTACGTGGGTGATACTTACACATCACCAAGTTCAGCTGCCAGCACAAGATATTGCCTTGGCCCCTTTAGGGTCACAGATTCAGTGTGTGGACTCAGCTGAGGAAATACTTCACATATGCTTTTTCTTCGATGATGCTGGTCTCTTCTTAAACACAGGTGATCCAGCCCCAGCTAACTAGCACCAATTGTTCCAGGAAAGCAAACATTTCCTTCAGTGTCACCGTTGATTCTTCAGTCCCAGCTACCCAGAAACTCCAGATTCCTCTTCCATGCTGTCATATAAACAACCCTAATAGAGTGTTTGCTTCCCTCTGAAAGTTCACAAGTCATGCACCAACTGTCTTCTTTGCTCTCAACAATTTTATCTCACAAGCTCCTACAGAACAGCAAAACAGCCCATTAAGTTCAAAATACTCAATGACTTTTCCAGCCCAAAGTTTCAAAGTCCTTCCAAAATCCTCCCAATGAAGAACATGGTCAGTTCTGTCACTCAATACTTCACTTCTAGAACCAATGTTTGTCTGCCTTTGTTGCTTTGATGAACACCTTGACCAAAAGCAATTTGAGGAAGAAATGGTTAATTTTACCTTACAGTCATAGAAGCCATCATGAAAGGAAAGAACTCAAATCAGAAATCCAGAGTCAGGTACTAAAGCAGGGGCCATGGAGAAACATTTCCTACTGACTTACTCTCCATGATTCGCTCAGTTTGCTTTCTTGAACAACATAGGATTACCTACTCAGGGGCAGCACCACCCACAGTGAGCTGGGCCCTCCCACATCAATCATCAATCAAGAAAATGTCCTACAGAGCTGCCTGCAGGTCACTCTGATGGACACCGTTCCTCAATTAAAACACTCCCACCTCAGATTACTCTAGATTGTGTCAAGTTGACAAAAAATAAACCCAAAGTGGGCACATCTAAGAGAGTTCTTGTTCTTGCTCCCCATTTTCAACTTCAGAAGCCCTACCTCAAAGAGATCAAAACTTCACAGGGCTATATCTTGGGGGCAATGAGAGAACTTTGAAGAATCAATAAGGAGATAATATTTCTGGTGTAAATTTCCATAATACATACATGCATTGAATACATGTGACATGAAGGGAGAAACAGGCAGATTCTTTGGAGGTGCTGATAATGTATGCTTCATGTCAGGTAAAGGAGAAGGTAAGTGAGGAGATAAATTTTCTTTATAGCTGGCATCTGTCTGGAGGGTCCATTCTACTGGGTAAAGTATTCCTCAGGCATAGTTATGACTTTGCAGACTCACCTTTTGTCAGAATGACAATGGTTCCCACCCCTCATCTAAGAAGTTTCTATTTGAAGTAAATGGGAACCATTACATAAAAGCACAGCTCATCATAATGAAGAAATTGTTACTCTTTTTAAATTAATATATATGTGTTATATAAAATAATGAATTTTGTTAGATTTTCATACATATATATTATTTACTTTGGTCATATTTACCTTTCTATTACCATTTCTTATTCCTCTGCCCCATTACTGGTTCACTTCTTTTTTCAAGTATTAATATACAAAAATGCACACATACAATCCAAGTTGTTGATCAGGCTAATCCAAGTGACTCCTAAAACAATATAAGCTATTGATGTTGCCCTTTGTTGCCTCTCAGAAGTTGAAGGTAAATTGATGGTCACTGAAGACACCATGAACTTGTGACACAGGACCTAGTGTATCTAATGTGGAGTGGGTATAAGAATATATATATACATATTTGCATGCATATGCAAATAAATACATGCACATAATATATCATGTATATTATATATTGTATACGTTATATTATGTATATAACTTATATACATAATTTTTTATACATAATACATAACATATATAAAAATTCTTGACTCTACATATATCCTAACTGTATATATTATGTAGATAATATGAAGTATGCATATAATACTGCATATGTTATAGATCATATATACATAAATACAATCTGTTCTGGCCATATAATGTTACCTGTAGGCACATGTTTGCAGGGCTCACCACTTGGTGTTGGATGACCAGTTGGTGAGCTCATCTCTGGAAAGGCTCTTCTCATGCTCTGAGCTTTTTTAGCTGTCTGTAATATCTAGTTTAGAGTTAAGGCCTCATGAGCTTTCTGCTTCTCATGTTAGTGTGGCTTTTGGTGTCATCTTTGTTCAGGTCATGTCTAGGCAGCTATGTCAGTTAAAATTTATCTTTGGACATTTCTAGGAGACACAGTCTCACAGCAAACTCACTGTTCCTCTTGCTCACAATGCCCTGACCCCTTTATTCAGTAACTCCTGTGCCATAGGTGTGGGAGCTGTATTGTAGATGTATTAGTTGGGACTTGGCTCGGCAACTCTGTAGTTTGATTGGTTGTAGTTTTCTGACATGGTTTCTGTCAGTTGCAAAGAGAAGTTTCCCTGATTGGGGGGGTGGTAAAAACTACAATTATCTTTCCCATCTTCTTTACTCATTCATGTGTTGATGGATATTTATGCTGAGTCCATAGCTTGGCTTTTGTAATAGCACTGCAGTAGAGACAAGTCTACGCAAGTACCTCTGTGTGTGCTGACTTAGATTCCTTCAGGTACACCGTCAGGAGTGGGACAGCTGCATCATATGGTGATTCTACAGTCATATTCTGTTCGCTTGTTTGTGTGTTTGAGAAATATCTCACTATGTACCCCTGGCCTATGTATCTACATATCTTAGTCTGGCCTCAAGTGCCGGGGTTACAGACATGCACCACCTCAAAGAGAGAAAATTTTCTGAGAAACTCCCATACTGATATTCAAACTCTATTTTTAGACATATGAAAACTGAACTTTGGATTGTGGGCACCAACACAATAATTATATTGAGACACATTGTTGTGGTACATGAAAGTGTGTTTTGGGCTCATACAATGGGAGATTGTGAATTTGCCAGAGAGCTCTAATCTGTTGCTCTGGATACCTCCTCATGCCCATGTTTACAATGTCCAAGGAAAAAGACATATCAATACTTACTTCCTTCTCAGATATTAGCATACAGAATTATGACTGTATGTCTGAAAGATGTCTTCATACATGGATGGATAATCATATAAACTTGTAACTCATGGAATGGGAAGTGATTCTCAATAATTTTTCTTCTGTGATCATTTTACTGGTTAAATACATCCTTTGTCTCTTAAGAAAGTTCAGAGTTTTGCATATGACATGCGACAAAACTCACATAATAGGAGAGGAGCATGTCTTAATTCCAGTGAGAGATATTGTGAAAGTTGAATAATGTTGGGCCACATTATCATTACAGTTACCATTGCTCCACGGAAATTGAAAGATGTGTACAGGGAAATAAGCTAGATTCCATTAGCCAGTTTACCCATCATGTACTTGAAATACACTTCCAGTGTTTTGTCTTAATAGGATTTCTGAGATTAAAAGTCTTTGTCAAAGTCAATGCTAACAGAAAAAAGATAATCTTGAAAGATCTATTTCATCACAGTTTGCAAAGTAGGTGATGTTTTAAAAATAAATTCCTGACTCTGCACATACTCTGACTTGTAGCTACACAAGCACACCATGTGCCAACCTTTAGACATGGCTATGATGGTCTGAGGCATTCATATTATGATAAAGCTCACAAAAACCCTTAACTGAATGTTTAGTGGTATGGTCAGCTCCCGCTCCACCAGTTTGTATGTCTTCTGGTAGAGTCATAGAAATCACTGTTCATTCTGGGCTTTGCATCTTATCTGATGATCTGTCACAGTATTATTTAAAGGTAGGTGCCATGGAAACAAGAAAAAGACCCAAGGAAACAAGAAAATGAAGCAATGAGGGAAATGAGAGGGACAACTGGGCAGGAAAGGTAACTGTATGCTATGCTCACACTTGGAAAATGTTAGCATCGGAAGCTCTTTCTTAGTGGAACGGTATGTCAGTTGCTTTCCTGTGACAACATATGTTACAGAAATAATGTAAGAGAGAAAGAATTGATTTTGACTCCTTATTTTTGTCCATCATATCGGAGAAAGCACTGTGACATTAGTTCATAGTGATGGGATTATGTAAGGGTTCCTTACATCTTGGTGAATCAAAAATGGGACCAGATACAGGTCTGGACTTAATGCTGCTCTTGGTAACCCACTTCCAGCATCTCCAAACAGTGACACCAGATAGAGACCAGGTATTAAAGTGCATGAACCTGTGGGAATCATTTCAGAGTCAAGCCATAACACACAGAAAGGAAGATGTGGTCTTTAACGTGTAGGATGATTGTGTTCATCACTGTATTAGCTACTTTTATGTTGCTGTGACAGTACATCATGCCCCCAAATGACTAGTGGACAGCAGGGTTTCTTTTGGCTTATAGTTCCAGAGGGAAATTCCATAAATGCAGAGAGGCAAGGCAAGTGGCTGAAGCAGGAAACTTGAAGGATCACATCTTCAACCACACTCAGGAAGCAGAGTGAACTGGGAGTAGGATGAGGCTATAAATTCTATTTTTAAAAAACATGATTTATCTATTGATTCCTTGGGAATTTCATATCATGCACCCGAATTCTACTCACCTCCCAGTCCCTCCATATTCTCCCCTCATCCCTGCAGTAGCCCCCTGAAGAAAATTTTAAAAAACTGGCAAAACAAAACAAATCAAGCAAGCAAATAAGCAAAAAATAAGAACAAAAGTCAGGCAGTGGTGGCACACACCTTTAATCCCAGCACTCGGGAGGCAGAGGCAGGCAGATCTCTGTGAGTTTGAGGCCAGTCTGGTCTACAGAGTGAGTTCCAGGACAGGCACCAAAGCTACATAGAGAAACCCTGTCTTGAAAAAAAATTTAAAAAAGAACAAAACAAATAAACAAAAACCTCTTTGCTTCCCCTTCTTTCCTGCACCCCCAACACTTCATTCATCCTGGTGGCATTGAGAGCAGTGTGTCACATAGTACACCCTTTTGTCTAAACAACTTTACTAGCAAATGTTCATTACAATGAGTCACTAGTCTTGTTCAAGGCCTCTGGTTTCTGGTACACCACCATCACTGGATCCTCATTGGAACTCCTCTGGGATATCCCGTGACTGCCCTGGAGATCCTGCAGGTATTATTCCACAGGAACAATCTCTTTAAGAGCTCCAGAAGGTCCCAAAAGGGATACATATTATGGTGAGCCAATGCAAGACCTGACTGTGGGCCTGGGTGGTGGCTGAGCAAGTCAGTCTGGACCACTGGGCCACCTGTCTCAGGCAAGGGTACAGAACCAATTCCCCTACATCCATGCCATCAGAAACAGTTCTCCCTCACATGTGGTAAGGGGTGGACCCATCTCTCCCAGTGCAGGAGCCAGCTCTCCCATGAGGGTCTAGTCTCTTGCTGCAGTGTCTAACAAGAGGCAGGGTCAGCTTTCCCTGGGCTAGCATAGGGTGGGGCCAGCTTAACATGGTCCTTGGATTTCATCAGTCACGGTTCATGTGGCCCTCTGAGGCCACAGACATCAGCACAGACCCCAGCTGTAGCTGGACTATGAACCATGAACCAGACATGGCCCTTGGTAGAAACTTGGGCCTGGATGACATCCTGGTTCCAGGTAGAAGCACTGGCCACTCAGATCAGGATGGCTCTGGTAGTGGTTTGGTCCCCAGACACCATCAAGGCCTTAGGTTGCAGCCTCAACCCCAGTGTGACCTTTGGTGGCATTACTAGACTCAGACTTTTTAGTACAGACCCCAGGTGCAGAAGACCCAGACATGGTCCTCAGCATCATCTGGGTCTCAGTGTCACCATGGCCCCAGGTGGCAGTGTAGGCCACTCAGATCAGCATGGCCCTGGAGCAGTGTGGCCCTTGGACACCAACATGGCCCCCAAACTTAAGTGTGCTCATGACCTTCGATGGTAACAGGAGCCTCAGACATTAACACAGACCCTGTCTTTAGTAAGGCTACGGGCCCAGACACGGCCCTCTGCTGCAGCTATGACCCGGATGTTACCATGGCATTGGTAGCAGCACAGGCCACTCAGATCTGCATAGCCCTGACTGCATCCTGACCCTTGGACACCAGAATGAACTTAGGTGACTGGCCTGATCCTGGGTATCCACACAACCCTCAGTGGCAAAAGGAGCCACATATGTCAACCCAGAATCTGTCCACTGTAGGGACTCAGAGCCAGTTATGTCCCTCAGCAGCCTCTGAGCCCAGATGACATCCTGGCTCTAGGTGGACACACCAACCACTCAGATGAGGATGACTATGGCAGCAGCATGGCCCCCAGCTGTAGCCCTGACCTGGCTATCACCATGGGACTGGGTAGTAATAGTAATATATGCCATTCAGCTCTGTATGGTTCCAGCTGCAGCATGGCCCTTGGGTACCAACATGGTTCCAGGCAACGACATGGCCTTTGGTTGCAACAGGAGCCACAGATATTGACTGAGACCCTGGCTGCTGTAGAGCCACGGACCCAGATATGGCCCTTGGCAGCAACCTGGGCCTGGATAATACCAGGGTCCTTGATGGTAACACACATCACCAAGACCAGTGTGGCATGTCTCTAGGATACCAATAAGGCCATAGGTTGTGGCCCAGACCCCAGACTTCCATGTGGTCTTTAGTGGCAACATGGGCCATGGAAGTTAGCAGAGACTCTGGCTACTGTAGGACCATGAACCCAGACATGGTCCCCAGCGTCAGCTCAGGCCTAGATAACACTATAACCCCAGGTGGATGCACAGGCCAACCATATCAATGTGGCTCCAGCAATGGCCCCTGGACGCATGTGCAGCCACTGGCATCCTTGTGACCATTGGTGGCAACACGGGCTATGGACAGCCACACAGATCCTGGCTATGGTAGGACCAGGGACCCAGACATGCCCCTTGGTAGCAGCCCAGCCTAGATATCACCACAGCCCCAGGTGGCAAGCAGACCCTCCCCCATCAGCCTACACATCAGTCTTCATTTCTTTCTTTCTGCCTCTTCCCACAGCACACGAACCATTCTGCTTCTCTTTCTCTCTCACTTCTGCACCACATTTTTGCTCCTCATAAAGAGACCCACCTGCTAGATGTCTTCCTGCTAGTCACTCCTTGAGCGCCTTGGCTACCCTGTGCCCATCCAGCCCCTTCCTGAGCAGAACTGCTGAGGCTATACATTCTTAAAGTCCATTCTCAGTGGCATACCTCCTTCATCAAGCTTCCACACCCAAAAGGTTTTGAAACATTCAAAACAGCCCTGCCAACTGGAGACCAAGTGTTCCACTATGTGAGCCTATGGGGGATGGGGGTTTCCATTCAAACCACCACAATCACTATATTCACAATCACTATATTCACACACACATGCGCATGCACACACGTGTGTGTGTGTGTGTGTGTGAATGGAAGCTGGGGGAGTGTTAAATGATTAGACACCATGGTAGAACCAGTAATAGATTTGAGCAAGGATGCCAGGCCTGTCTGAAGTGCAAAGCCCTTTGTATATAAACGCATAGCAAATGTCAGCTGGGTAACTGAACACTGAGCAATCACAAGCATCTGCATTGCAGTATGGGGGGCTAGAGTAGGAGGGGTTGATTCCATGACACAGTGGCTTCACTCACTGCAGTTCTGTGCATGTGGTTCTGCGTGAGTCTGCAACAAGCGATGATGGCTGATTGTGGGAGGAAACAGAAAGTCTCGGAAGTGGAGTCATGACTTGTACTTCTGTCTACCTTCCTCTTTCACTTAACACACACATTTCAACCAGAATGTGATGGTTCTGTACCACCAATATATGACATTGCTGGTCAAGTCTCAGCTCCAACTTCCTTGCAGTCCTTCCCTGATGGTTCCATGTTTGAGGTTGGGGTAAGACGCCTTGCTGAAGCAGAGATCCCATGTCTCAGCACACATTTGTATGTTACAGCTACTATTACTATTATTACACAAGTAAGAAATATATGTGGAAAGGTATAAATAAGCTCAACAATTCAGAAAAGATGAGTAAACCAACAATTGGGTATTATACACCTTAAAATGACTTAAGATACAGGAAAGCAGGTTACTGATGGCTCTTTACCTAGGACTTCCTGAGTTAGTCAGTTTTCAGTGAGGACATTAAAATTCTGAATAGCACAGTAAGTCCAGCATGTATATATCATTTTTCATTAACAAAATAGAGTTTAGTCCTGAAAAACCTAAAACAAAAACACATGGGAGGTTCAAAACTTTTTATACTATTTGTTTTGGGTTTTATTTTGTGTGTATGCGTGAGTCAGAAGTCAGCTTAAAGGAGTCTATTACCCCCTCCACCATATAATGCTAGAAACTGAACTAAGGTCACCCAGCTTGTCATCAAGTTCCCTTACCTGCTGAACCATCTTGCTGGCCCATGACTATTTTAAACAAAAGGTGAATCACCAACTGTACCACTTTTGGTCATCGTATCTGAGATTTGATGATGGTAGTTTCAGGTTTGTGTGTGTAACTGTCCGAATCTATTCAAACAAGCATGTTACAAACAAGGATATTTTCCTCTGCCCTCCGGAATATAGTTTCTTTAGACAAGTTTAATATATTTCTGATTAAATCTTGGGTTCAGAATTTTATGCCTTTGTTATATTTTCCAACAGGCTGTGATGGTATTATCTATTTGCAGAGAGGCTACGCATTTTTATTATTACCCATAACTGCCATACCAAATTCTCCCATTTCTGTTGATGACTATGGGTCTCCCAAAGTGTGTGGGTCATTGTAGTTTATAAAAATAATGGTTATCTCACCCAATAATCAATTTATGCTTGTTTTTTCTATCAAGTCACATTATCCTGCACTTGCAAAACAAGGTTTGCTTTTAGAGGTCATTGTGAGGATGGAGGTGTATACGGCCCATGCTTAACTCTGGTAGGCTATTTCAGTGTTAAATACAATATCCAGTATTTCCTTTTAATCATATGACCTGGATAGATAATTAGTTTGTATTTTTTCAATTTATCAAAAATTTACATAAAGAATGAATATTGACATCTGGAGAGAGCTCAATGGGTAAAGTCCTTTCTGGGCAAACATGGGACCCATGTTTAAATCCTCAGAACCCCAGTGTTCCTATAGCAAGAGGGGAGGCAAAGAAAGACCAAATCCTCAAAAACTCACAGGTCAGCTAGCCTGTACTGCAGTAGTAAATCAAACAAAGAGACCCTGTTTCAAAAAATGAGGTGGGGGCGAAGAACGATGCTGGAGTTTGTCCTCTGGCTTCCACACATGCACATCAGCACACAAGCACCTGCACTCTCATACACATCACACATGCCCACAGAATTTTAGAGAGATGACAGGCTGGCACAACGGCACAGCAGGTAAGGGCTCTTGCTCAAGTGCTGATGACCTGACTTTGACCCACAGGACCTAAATTGCATACTGAGAGAAGATAACATGCTCTACAAGCTGTCCTGCTCATGGTCACACTCACAAGTAGACACACACACAAAACAGTTAAGTGAATAACTGTAAAGAATAAATGCTGAATTTTTTCCAAATGTCTTTGGAGATCTAATTGGGATCATTATATGCCCCTCCCATGATCTGTTTATAATTTTAAAATAAAATTACACTAATGTTTCAATTAGAAAATACTTTTAACGTATACTGCAGAGTAATGTGGCGGTGAATATCTGATACAGAATCAGAAATGGAAGTGGGGATGGAATCACAGATGGAGAAGGGCCATCCCTTCGGAATATTGGCCTTAGAAGGAGAGGTAATTGGAAGGAGAACATTACCAAGGTGTTGAGAACCATTATTATGGCTCCTTATTTGAAATACCATTGAAATTTTTGTTATAGTTACTAAATCAAACACTTCACAATAGTAAAAAGATGAATAGGGCAGTCAAATTTCTTAGAGACTGCAGTCTGACAGGATGGAGGGAAATTTTCAGTTTTTCCTGTTAACGTTTGCTTCGTGCCTGAAATGTGATTGATTTTAGAGAAGGCTCCATGTGACCCTGAAAAGATCATCTCTTCCCTATCTGTTGATGTGATGATCAGTTGATCTAAAGTATAATTTAGCTCTAAGATTTCTTTGCTGATTTCTTTGCTAGATCTACCTAGATGTGAGAGTGGGGTGTTGAAGCCTGCACTCTTCTTCCTGTGCTAGACGGCATGTGGCCTTCTGGTCTTGTGGCTTATTTTGTATTGTTAATATTGTATTCTTTGTCTTAAATCCCCACCAGAATGATTAATAGAGTAAGCATCTCTCTTACTTCCCAGGGTTCCTTTCTTAAAAAATTGTTCTTCTCCCTACTACAAAGGATGCCACTGATCCCCAGATAAGTGGGATTCAGACCTGAAGCGTCTCACTCGAGAGCTGGTACTCAGGAAACAGAGATGAACAGTGGCTGTAACTGAGAACACCACTTCCAGCATCCTAGAGAACAGGCTGACAAGCTCTCAAGGCTGAGCCCCGACTATCCTTTCATGATTTTTTCACATATTCTTGTGGGAACATTGGAGTCTCTCAATGGATGGCTCATGTGGAATTGTGGCAACCTATGAATGTATTTCCAGATCAGCATTTTTGTTAACTAGTTAGGTGCAGTTAATGGAAACACTCCAGTTACTTATTTATGCCTTGCTCCTTTAATAAAGAAAACATGAAATGGTATGAATTTCCCTCCAAGGACACTTTTCACTAGAAAGTATTATAATTAATATTTCCAAGGTAGTTTGGAGCTATAATTGATTTATTCTTTAATTCTGGTTATTTTGTAGAAATAATTTTTAGTTCCCCAACGTCAAAAGAGGACTTGTTAAATTTAATTTTCCTTGGAGTTTTTTTTTCCTGGCTCCATTATCAGTACTTAGCACACTGCTTGGCAAACAAGAGCTTCTCTTAAGTATTGGATGAATACATGAATCAGACAGAATGGATCTAGTAGGATTTCACAGAATTTCAACTTTTAAGCTTGTTAATGTATTAGTGGCCCACTTTGGCTCACTTTTGCAAATGTTTCAGAAATCATTTTAAAAGAGCCAATTTTGGTATGACAAACAGTCCCATCTTTATTTTCCTGATCAGAACAGTGTTTCAGAACCTCTAAATTGGTATGTGCTTTTGCCTTTTTGATCTTTAAGTTTATGAAGAAAACTAAAAATCTTAAATCGTGTTTTAAATCTTGCTAAATAAAAGTGAGACATTATTTCTCTGAGCTAGAATCTACCTTGAGTCTTCTAAAAGCAGTAAGATGAGCGTCTGGCAGCCTCAGAACACTGAGTGCAAACAGTACAAGCTTAATCAACATTTAGATGCTATCAAAAGTGTTTTCATCCCTCTGCTAAGGAAAAGAGAGAAAGAAAGAGAGTCAGTCTGTGGATTTTTGTTTGTTTTCTTGCTGCTACCATGTAGTCTCACAGTTTCATGTTATTTTGGTTTCCTTGAATTCAAGGAGGATTGGTGACAAGGGTTTTTTTTTGTCTTGGCAGAAGGATTCTGGGATCGATGACCTCTACCAGGTGGCTGTCTCTGAGGGAGTGTATCATGCTCCTTTTTACTGTTCCTCATGACATGGAGCTAGAGTGCCCAAGGATACTCCCAAGTAACATGCTCTTACATTTGAAATACTTAGGGACAACCTTGATTTGTTTGTTTGTTCTTTGTCTCCAGAAGAAACATTAAACAGCAAGCAAGCATCATTTCCAGACACAGAGAGAGTACTCAAAGGAGTTTTGCATGCATTTCATGGTCTCCCTGGGAAGCAGCATGAGGCTTGGAAAAGCTGCTACAGTTTATTAATTCCATTTGTTTTCAAGGAGAATGGTGGGGTTTTATATTTTTTTTCATGGCAATGCTAAGGAGCCTAGCCAACAAAAAAAGTTTACCAGTGTTTTCCCATGGCTATCACAATCGTGGGTGTTTGCTTGTCATGTTCTCTTTAACCTTATTTCTGTGACTATTATTTTACATGTAAAGTGGGTGCCTGCTATGTTTCTACTGTAAATTATACTTTTATCCATTTTAAAAATAAACTTCTTTATTTCAAGCTTTTGCATCAGATTCTACATATTTGTGCCTCTTCAGTCAATCTCTGACTCACTCTTCTATACAAAACTTCCTGGTTATTTGCTATTAGTGGGTTTCTTGTCAAAAAATATCTTATATGATCTAATGACCTTCGTCTGTAGTAGAGAATGTAGTCTGTGCTCGGCATGTACCCTCCTTCATGTCCTCTCCAGTGAATGTAACCTTTTCTTTTCCACAGTAATAGGTGCTTCTCAGTCTTGATACATATTAATATGTTTTATTCCATCTTTTTATTTTAGCCTTGGCAAAAGTTAAAACTCTTTCTTCTGCAAATTGAATGTTCTATTTCTGGCTTCTGAATTTCAATTTCTGTCTATTACTCATTTTCTTGTTAAAAAGTATGAACCATGTATCTTCTCTGTGAAGTATTGTTAACTAAAATGATGTTTTTTTT
>LOJH01019971.1:7690-20587 GCA_001685095.1 Ellobius talpinus | reverse complement strand
CAGTAAATCTGGTTAGACATATTCTCAAACAATACCTCTCCCACCTTTGTAGCAGAGTTTTGAAGAAAAGAAAGCATACAGTATAGGAAAATTCAAGCTTTACAACTTCTGGTTAACAGTAAGATTGCTGAGGAATGGATACAGGGACTACTAAATATGCATTATTTACCTTGCACCATATCCAAATATAATGACAGTAGTAATTATATGAATAAACAGAAGAAATAACATAGAAAAGACACTCATTACTTCCCTTTCTCTTCAGAATATCATGAAATGCACTATTTTATTCATATCCTTTCAATTATTTTTCCTTTTGCAATAGTGGGCATCCAACCAGGGCCTTGCACATGATATTCAGATTCTCCCCCAATGAATTCAACAGTATGTACGATAATTCTAGGCTAACATCCTTTTTTCTTAGTGTGTTTGAGCTGAGACACCTTACAGAATCATGGAAAAAATGGTGGTTGTTCTCTCTCTCTTGATAGACATCTCTCTCTCGGTTTTGCTTTTGAGACAGGGTTTCTCTGTAGCTTTGGAGCCTGTCCTGGAGCTAGCTAGCTCTTGTAGACCAGGCTGGCCTCRAATTCACAGAGTTCTCCTGCCTCTGCCTTCTTAGTGCTGGGATTGAAGGCATGCGCCACCACCGCCCAGCAATATTCCTTTCTCTTGTTGGGTCTGGTGGTATGGTTTTGTAGCCAGTGTAGCTCAGTAGAGTGTGACCTTTATTCTTCAGTGATGGAAGAGCCCTGCTTCGGGTTTAGGTGGGTGTGTTCTATCAACTTGTGATATTGATAAAGTCATTTATGTTTTAGTTTCTGCTAATGGGGACAATTTTGGCCAAAGATGTTTGTTTGAAGATCAAATGAAGCTAATGCTGTAAGCTGAATGTAACAATATCTGACATATTATAAAGGCTTTATGTGTATGACCAACATAATTTCCCCAATTCTATCCTATTTCATTTTCCAATTAGGCATATTCAAGCGCATATTTTTATTAAAATCCCCAATGTTCCTTAATGGTTAGACATTCCCTAACAATGCTTCTCAAGCCTTAATATCATTTGCATATTACTTACAAATACCCCTATTTGTAAGTTGAGTTCTGGCTCGTCAGCTTTCTGCACTCTCTTATAATAGGTATATGTTTTTTTCCCTTTTTCCTCTTTTTTTCTTTGCCAGATTCCTTAGATCTGTGTCCTCTCTACAGTAAACCATCTATTTACAGACTCTTTTCAGGTAGAAAAAAAATTATGTTTTAAGTCCACTCCTGTTCTTGTGTGAATTCCTTCATGTTGGAGGCGGGCAATGCTTCGCATCTTCTCCGTTTCAACAACACAGTTTTACCCTCTAATCACTTCACATTTATAGGAAGATAATTCACACATGCTGATCGTGTGTTTATTCAACTGGTTGTTTTTATTCATTTTAATAGTTTGATGCCTTCTATTTTTCAGAAACAAGGTGGAAAATCGGAGATAAAGAGATGAGAGAGGTCACACAGACAAGAAAGCAGTATATTCTCTTTGCTGTTTATAAGTGGCAGCATTACATTACTGGGACTTTGGAATTTTTTTGGCAGTGCTTTAGTTTCTTCATGGGTAGAGGGCTGTTTTATAAGGATGCTGTTTTTATTACAACAATGGAATAACTGGAGCCTTGTTCTGGACATGATTGATGATAGCCTTTCAAGGAGTAACCCAAATTATCAATGAGCAAGGCAAAAGGGTGTGGCTTTTCTTTCGCCACTTCAGCTGGATCAGCAATTACTTGATAGACTGTTGTACGTCATCCATTTGCACAAAGTAAAACGTTTAAAATGTTGGCTGTTTTAACATTAAAACAAATGAATATTTAAATGTATGCAATGAATTTCTTTGTTTATTGGGGAGTGGGAGTTTGATTGAAGACTTTATAGCTACTATATTCAATATTGATAACTGGTCCTATTTATTGTGTGGATATAGATTGTTTTCACTTACTCTCTGATCTTAAGGCATTTCAAATAACAATATCATGGTATTTCTTAGATTTTCCTTGGGCATTGCTTAATAAGGGAACTAAAATAAATTTCTGTTGGCATAGACTTGTTTATTCTTTCCTGGCTGCCCGTACCCAAAATAATCACACAGAAAATATATTATTTGCAATACTTTTTGGCCAATAGCTTAAGTGTCTTTCTAGATATCTCTAATATCCTAAACTAACAAATCTCCATTAATCTCCTCATCTCCACAAGGTCATTGCGTACCCTCAGGGTTCCTGCTGGCTCCAGCAGGGGAGTCTTTCTCCTGTGACAGCTACATGGCTTCTCACTAACTGGGCCCACTTTCTCCTCTAGCTCTGCTTGGAATTCCTGCCTTACTTTATTCTATAATGGGATAGGCTCAAGCAGCTTCTTTATTCATTAACCAAACACATTCACAGCACACAGAGGTGAATCCCATATCAAATTTCTATAAAATAGAATTTAATAGTTGCTTCTATAAATGAACTTTTCTTTTTCTAAAAGTTTTTATTCATTGTCTATCACATCACATGATAATAGGCAGTGCTATCAGAAAGAATAAAAATTCAAGGATTGAGACAAATAACATAACATGCCATTTGTTTGCTGCCTTAATTTGAATTATCTGATTCATTTGACATGATAGAGCTTTTACTAGCCATCTAAAAATGGCTACTATTAAATTCACTTCCTTATGTAGAAAATAATCCCTTGGACCTATCTATTAATTATTGATAAATAGAAGCAGACCACTGACCTTTTCCCTCTCATAATCATTGTGCTGTGCTCTGTAAAAGATAATATTTTGCATTGGTGCAACTCTTTCAATAGAAACAGTGTGGAAAAAAATCCAAGAAAGATAAACTCAGTGAAAACAATGCTGGATGTAGCATGTGCCCTAAGTTTACGTTGCTTGGTTATTAACTGTACTTAATGCCTCAAAACTGTGATGGGACTATTTTTACTGATAAACATGTTCATATTTCTTGTCATGTTCCAACCACTTCCTGTTTGTCTCTGGAAATTTGATTCATGGATTTCCATGGAGACCGTGGGTGCCCAAGTCTCTTGTGTGAAGTGATATCATGTTAGCATATCACTATGAACATCATCTTGTGAGGTTTACATTACCTCTAGGTGATTTATGATACCTAATACATGCAAATGCTTTGTTGATAGCTGTTGCACTATAATTTTTTAAAAAATAAGAAAAATAATTACACCTTCTCAGTACAGATACAATTGTAAAACATATTTTCTTTCCATAATTGGTTGAAACCTATCCTAGTTAGGGTTTCTATTGCTGTGATAAAGCACCATGACCAAACAAGTTGGGGAAGAAAGGGTTTATCTGGCTTATTCTTTCATGTCACTGTTCATCATTGAAGAAATCAGGACAGAAACTCAAACACGGAAGGCAGGAGTTGATGCCGAGGCAATGGAGGAGTCCTGCCTGCTGGCTTGCACTTCATGGCTTGCTCAGTTTGATTTGTTATAGAGCCTAGGACCACCAGCCCAGGGATGGCACCACCCACAGTAGCCTGCACCCTCTCACATCAATCACTAAGAAACTGTCCTGTATCTGGATCCTATGGAAGCACTTTCTGGCTGACGTTCACTCCTTTCAGATGACTCTAGCTTGTGTCTAGTTGACAAAACTATTCAGGGCAAGTGCACATATGAAAACCCCAGAGATTCAGAAGGTTGCCTCTACTAGTCTTTATAAAATATGTATTTTAAAATATTCCTTATAATATGAATATTGGTTCTTTAATCAAAATAATGGCCTCCAAGGCAAAGGATTTTATTTTTACAAAGGAGAAAACTGGGATATGCAAACGCAAAATAATTGGCTGTGTTTGTATACTCTAATGAGGAGTATATTTAAGATCTACATCTCATCAGTTTAGCTACAGACTCTGGTCTCAACATCTCTGATATGTTTCCACTATGTCATTCTGTGATACCACAAGGGTTGGAAAGGTTTATAAAACTAACTGGACCTGACTTCAGGCAGTTCTGTATTTAGTATGAAGTCTGAGTTGCTAGGAAAAGCAAAATTTACTTCTCTGAAAACTATTTTCAAATATTGGAGGTATATGTCTTCCATATAAAAAGAAAAAAAGCAAAACAAGACAGAGCTTGTGTGTTTTCTGTTTTTGATTAACTGGGGAGACAGGTGCATTCAGAACTTTGAGTGGGATGTAATTTAGACTTTCTTAAATAAAATAGTGTTTTCCTGTGGTGTCCTGTTGTATTGATTGGGATGCATGTCCAGGTTCAAAATGATATAATAAAAAAAGAACCTTTTTTTCTTAACACTGATTTATAGTGTGCTTGAAGTTTCCTGATTAATGACAGGTGACTTTCTAGAGCTGGATTCCCTAAAACTCATGATTCTGTTGGCATGAGGGACTGTTTAGCAACAGCTGCATTCTGCATGGTTTCTGTTTCAGATGTCCCCACATATAACCTAGGAATCCTTTGTACACAACCCTATTGAGTAATTTAAAAATGAATTTTAAATAAATAGTAACCCACTGGCAAGTGGAAAATTAAGTTTTCTTCAATGGAGCAGCACTGAATATATTACCCACACACCAGGGCAGGCCCAAGGCCCAGAAATTGTGTTAACCAAAACAAAATGACCTCCATTTTTTATGGTTTATTTGAGAGAGATATAAATATATAGATGATAGATAGATAGATAGATGGTTATAGATATAGACATACATACATACATACAGATGGATAGATAGATATGATGGATGGATGGATGATATAGATATATAGAGAGTTGGGTGAAAAGGATCTGGGAACAGTGAAAGAGAAATAAGTAAGAACATTACCAAGATATATAAATTAAAGAAAATAATGTGGTTCTTAAAGTAGAAGGCAGGTATTGTATCAGGGTCAAAGAGTGAGATAGTGTGTGAAAATATAGAATGGTGATATTGTAAATATTTAGGAATCAGAATGACTGTTGGGGTGTCTTAGAACCAACTGATGGGTTGAGTTTCCTGAATGTTCTTCAAGGTTGATAAGTTCCATATCCTTTCTTCTGTTTTGATGTATATTATTTTACATTGCATTTACTCTGCTGTATCACAGAATATGAGGACTCACTTCTATCAAAACATCCTGCTTTATTTGTTGATCCATGTTTCCTTCTCCATCACTCATTTTTCTTCTCAGTCTCTAGAGAACAAAATTCTACTTTCAACTTTGATGAGACAAAACCTTTTAGATTCGACATATGAGTAAGATCATGCAGTGTTTGTCTTTCTGTTCCTGGCTTATTTCATCTAACAGGAGTTTATTTAAAAGAAAAGGTAACTAAGCTTTTGGATGTGCTCTGAAGTGGGTCGGAGGTGAAATGGTAGATGATGATGTCTCAGAGGTCTTTAGAAGTTCACTGGATTAAAATGGATTCAGTAAGTAGGCAGTTGGCAGGAAGCAGAAAACATGAATTTTACAGGTTGGTTCATTAATATAACTTCCATAATAATATAATAAGAAATAGTAAACAGGAATTTCAAAGGAAACTTTTGAGAAAAATAAAATTGTGGTGTTTTAGTATTTAGTTGTAGAAATTAAAACATTCTTTTATTCACAGACCTTTAAAATTATCTTTTCATGTTAAATGGTATCTCAGAAAAATTTTTTTTACCATATTTTATTATAGTCTATTGCCAGGGATATGGAAATAGCGCTTCTCGTAAGTTACACACTCAGCAAACTTAAGAACCTATATTTGATGTCCAGCCCCCATGGAAAAGCCAGGGATGCGGTGCTTGTCTGTTCTCAGCACTGTGGG
Organism: Ellobius talpinus; assembly: GCA_001685095.1. Classification (NCBI taxonomy): domain Eukaryota; kingdom Metazoa; phylum Chordata; class Mammalia; order Rodentia; family Cricetidae; genus Ellobius; species Ellobius talpinus. Next base: position 14,757 of record LOJH01019971.1, on the reverse strand, counting down.
CAGAGGCTGTGAGCTCACTGTTTGGCTTTTGTTTACCTTTGTCAACGTTTCACAACCTGGAGTTATCCAGCAAAACTGAGACTTAGTTGAGTAATCACCTCCATCATATTGCCCTGTGTTTGAGTCTATGGGACATTTTCTTGATTGATGATTATTGTGTGAGGGTCCAGTCTACTGCAGATGCTATCACTCCTGAGTAGCTGGTCCTTGGTTAGATAAGAGAGCAGACTGAACAAGCCTGTCAGCAGTGTTCTTCTTCTGTCTTTGCTTCAGTTGCTGCCTCCAGGCTCTGGCCTTGAGATCCTGTCTTAAATGATGGACTATATAAACTGTAAGATAAAATAAACCCTTTCCTCCACAAGTTGCTTTTGGTCGTGTTTTCCATTATAGCAATAGAAAACAACTGATGACAGGAAGAGAATCCCTGGGGCTTGCTGATTATCCAGCAGAGCTGGATTGAACAGGCTTCAGATCAAGAAGAGACCCTGTATCAACCCAAATAAAGAAGACAACACCTGAGGAAGAACGGTGTCCACACATTGACGTTGTGCACAGACCTACATGAAGACACAAGCACATCCTAAAGTATTCACTGTCTAGCTTGACCTAGTTGTATATATTACCCACTAAACTTGAACTCTGTCAGGAAATATTGTGGATTCTGGAATAATATGCTCATAATATATAGAATCAAAGTCTTGTTTAGTGAGCGTCCAGTACAGTGCTTTAGCCATGCATGGTAGCTGCTCTACAAACATGTTTGAACAAAAGATAACTAGAAGAATACCTGGTTACCTTCTTAATGGTAGCATATTACAATACAAAGATATATTGTTGATTGCTTTCTTAGCTACAAACACAAATGCAGGAAAAGGCAGGGTGGTGTATCTCAGCCTGGTAATGCATCCTTACTTCACGAAGGTCGGCAACCCTGATAAGATGTTCAGACACTTGCCTCTACAAAATCTCAGGGAAAGCTTGTATCAACCCAGACTCACATATTTTTCTGGAAGGAATTGCCTTCCTGCTTCGGTGTTGCGGTGGCTGCTTATGTACCATTTCAAACAGGAATCTGACATTTTCAAAACGTCAACACAATATACCCTCCACTTCACAGCTTGAGTCTGGTGTAAAATATTTCATTTCTGAGAACCTAGGTCCCAAAGAAGACCCATCTACCTCATATGAAGACAATTACTGACAAATGAGACATGATAAAAACATTCCTGTATGCCTATCAAAAGTCTTTTCAGCAGGGCATAGAGGAATCTTCCATTTCTTATGATACCAGTAAATATTTCAAAAGGGCTATGTATTCATAACTTAATATAAAGCATATGTTGATGCTGATTGAAACTGTCAGTGGTAACTTTAAAATTCAGAGTCTTAAATGGAAAGATTAAGGAAGGAAGTATGTGATCAAGTTTCCCGAACACCTTACAGAGCATGACTATGTAACTGGATTAATGTTTGCTAATGTATGCCAGGCTGGACATTTGACTCATAAGTGCAGAAATGTTCAGAAGCTAAGTGCATCACGCTGCTCTGGTAGAAGTCTTTGAATAAGTTGCTGGTAGTTTAAAATGAGTATTGTACTATTCAAAGTTCCAGTTGTATAAAGATATTAGAAGTCTGAACACCTATAAAATATATGGTGAATATTCTTAAAATATACCTCCAAAATTTTCAGATATTTTCTAAAAATGACATTCCCATTTTTGGTTTTAATGCCCAAGGATAAAAGAAGGATTTCAATTTTTATCTTGATTTGAGGAAAGAGTTCCCTGGACATTGTGGTGAGTCATTTATTACACCTCAACTCAAAGGTCTAATTCGATTAGACCTTGGCAGACAGATGTCACAGAGAAGCTGCCTACCACACTGCATTTCTCTAGCTAGAAATACTCTCTTATAGTCATTAAGAAGTGTAAATGGTGTATAAAAGCAAACTGATACGAGGTGAAGGATTTTATGTCCTGTTCTCACACTATGCCCTGTCTCTCGCAGAGTTTACGATAGTTGCGCTGTGAACTTTATCAGCATCATTATGCCCACAATCCAGCAAAGGAACTACCATGGTCCTAGAATAACCGCACACAGGCTACTTCTGCACCCTACCTGTACGGATATAAAGAACTTTAAGGACAGTGCAATTCTGCACTTTTATACAAATCGAGTGGGTTTTCTTTTAGGCTTGTTATCTTCTTTTCTCTTGGATTTTAATGTGATGGTTGTTTAAAAATAAGCAAAAGATTAGTACTTAGGTGTTAACCTACTCTGTAAGGAAGTTTACAAAATGTGTACGTGCCCAACTTTTCGGGAAGCGTCAAAGAACAATTATGCCTTTAACTCTTTTGCAAGCTAAATGATAGAGAAATAATTTGGTTACTTATAGTTTGCACAAATTAAATGATGCAGTGAGGGTCATTACATACGCACAGCCCAGAAGATCCTAAGACTGGACTGCATTGTATGTTTATCTCTGACACTGTGTCATAATTCTAAGCAGTCTGTCCTTTTGTAAGGTTGGGTATTTTAGAAATCTGTACACTGTAAACTTTATTGTGACACAGAACTAGATTTAAGTTAAAATATTTTGATACCATTTCAAAAGTCCTATTGACTAATTCTCTTTGTGTCAGCTTCAATGATCTCATAGACATTTACTTGCACTTTGTGTTAATTATTTAAGTTTCTTAAATTTTTATCCTAGTTTGTGTCTCTGTTTCTGTGATAAAACACTAACCTAAAATAACTTGGGGAAGAGAGGATCAATGTCATCTTACAAAGTCTAATCTCTCATCCAGGAGATGTCAGGGCAGGAGCTCAAGGCAGAAACCTGGGTGCAAGAACTGAAGAAAGGCAATGGAAGAGTCCTGCTTATTGAATTGCTCCCCACGACTTGCTCAGCTTGCTCTCATATAGAACCTAGACTACCTGCCGAGGATGGCAAAACCCACAGTGAGCACCCTGCCCCTCCCCACACACATCAACCATTAGTCTGGAAAATGCCCAACAGTCATGACCACAGATGGAGGCAATTTCTCAATTATGGTTCACTTCCCAGGTTTCTCTGATTTGTTTAAAGTTGACAAAGACACTACCTGGCACAATGTCCAAACCTAGAATTTTTTTCTGTATTAAATTCACAATGATGTTTCTTCTGTACCTTTTTCATGAGAAATATATTATAAGAACATAAATTAACCTACCTATTGGTTCACAGTTCTGGGATCTAGAATGTTAGGCTCAGTAAAAATTAGTCTTCCCTAATTCTTACTATAGCTAGGTTTTAGAAAGAGTGTTGATTCCACAGAAAGCAAGGTGTTTTATTCTTATTATGTGGCATGGATTTGAATTTTCTCCTAAGGATAATAAGAACTCCATTGAATTTACAGAATGAGGTAAAAAAGAGAGTCTATAAATACATTTGATACTCAAAATCTGCCATTGGTACATTGATAGGGGAAAGTGGGGAGCAGGAGCAGGAGATGGAGGGAAGCAGAGAGAAAGAGAGAGAGCACTCTGTAGACTGATTTGTTCCTGTTCTTTCCTACTTAAGTCTTCTTAACCTCTCATTAAACTGTGCTTTCCTCTTATACTTTAAAATTGGCAGAAGATCAAAAATCTATTTTTAGTGTGCTATCTGTTTGCTCTATATGTTGATAAAGCAACATACAAGGAAAAAACATGTCAATCTCAGAGTGGAAAAGACAGCATTTATTATTTTTTTTAATCTGAATTTAGAACAGAGTTTCAGGTGAGGACCTGAAATGAATTACAGAGTAAACTCAGAATGTTGGACAATGGCTCTTTTCCAATAAAATTCATTAAAAGTTATAGTCTTATTCTCAGTGAGATGTCCAAAGTTGTAGGCAAGACATTTGAGCCAGAGAGCCCTATGGGTAAACAAACGGTCATTTTTATGTCTGTCAAACACATACCATTTCAGAGCAAACACCGCCTTCAAGAGCGTGCTTCTATGATTGAGCTCAATCCAAAATCTGAAATATAATAAGGTTCAAGACCATAATTCCTCATTTTTCCTTTATTTACCTTTTTGTTTTACCATATTAGGAACTGAACCCAGGATCTTGCACAGTGCTGATCAACCGCTATACTGGCTGAATTACGTCTCCGGCCCTTTCAGTTGGCTTGTTTTTAGCAATGAATCCCTTCTTTATTTCTGCTAAGATGTGCAGTGTAGGTGACTGTGGAGGTGAGTGTGGGGGAACAGGTGTTCTTTCAGCACCTCCTTGCTAGAACTCTTCCTCCGGCAGCGTTTGGGGATATGATTCATTTCTCTCTGCACTGAAGATGCTCTGGCAGCCTGGCTGTCATTGGACCGGGGACACTGGGCCATGCCCTGTGACACTCTCATCATTCAGTACCAGGAAACCTGTGTCCACTGCACTGGAAAATAATTGGAAAACAGAACTACCCCAAATTTTGTTTGTTGCTGAAATTAAATCAATTAAACAGAGGCGGAATAAAAATAGATATAGAATAAAAGTTTCTGCATCAGTGGCCATCAATACATTCTTATTAGATCTATGACCTGTGCTAGCATTCAATATCTAGTAAGTGATATTAATTTATGTCAGCAAATATATTGTTCTAAAAGTTTTAAAAAATCTGAAAAAAAATCATCAACCATGTGGTAACTGATCAGTTATAAGAATCATGACAAACAAAAAACAGAATAAAAAGTCATTCTATTTTTAAATGTAAGCTTCAGATGCAAATTATAATTAATTTTATTGGTAAATACTCAAATATCCCACCTAGGCATCAAATGTAAATGCCTTAACAGAAGAAAACACAAGACTGAGAACCACTCAAGTGCAGAAGAATGAATGACTTCCGGTCCACTCTATCTCCAAACGCTATGGACTGTGTTTCTTCATACAGGGAATTAGATTTGAAAGAGGTAGAGGATAATGGTGAAGTGGTGGAAGCAGTGAAAAATTGTCCTATGTTTTCAATTTCATCCCTCGTTCCACTCTTAGTCTTGAGGGTGATTTATCCGTGTATAGAGACAATATCTCAGACTCACTTTTATTGAGATTAGATTGAGCTTTAGGGCCAATTTCTCACACTCCAATCACCAGAAATATGCAAAAACTATGAAACTTTATCAATTTAAGGAAGTATTGGAGATTAAAAGTAAATTATGTTCTATAATCATGGGACAGAATAGAAAGTTATTCTATTCTTTAATTTAAACTTCATATTCATATTTTAAAATACTTTGTATCAAAATTAGCCTTATTTATGGAAATGTGTGTGCTATGTTAACGTCAGTAGGCTATAACATATACTATTTAAAACTATCAAAACTATGAATTGCCTTTACATGATCTGCAGTAAAGATGATTTACATTTCTTGATGTTCCTGTAGGGCTACATCACTTATCTCCTCATACTACTTGTCCTTTTGTTTCTACCGTGGTCATGCAACAAGAACTCGGGGGGTGGGGGGAGCTCACAATTTGCAAAAATGAAGCAGATGTGCTGAATGACATTGCTTGACATTGGCTTTGAGTCATTGTTTATCAGTGGAGAACATGAGGTGCAGCAAGGTATGGTAAACATTGATGGTTCTCCGGGGAGTGGAGCTGTCACTGACGCTGAAAGGAATAGTGGGGACACAGGAAGGACAAAGATACCACAGTGATAATGCAGAGTGAAGTGGAGGCTGACAAAAGCGAAGCCTAAATGAGCAGCTGGTACATGGAGGTGTGTACATATACATCCGTTATTGCACCCCATTAGGGAGATTGCTTCATTTGCATGTATGAAATCCACTTATAAAATAGCTCCCCGATTAAGAAGCACTTCATAAGAGAATGCAAAGCTCTTTAAATGAATCTTACCAGTTGCCTTCTCTTTTCAAATATCAAATGCCACTGTGATGCTTCCATGATGGCATACAATTATATCGAAGCCTCCAGGCACAATGAAAGTGCTGAATGGTTTAATCAAGTCGACAGTATTAGAGCATATTTCTCAGCAATGTCTCCCTTTACAATCACGTTTGCTTGCACAGATCCTTCTGTGGTGTTTAGCTGACTTTTCTCCATCTCTGTAAGGCTCGCTGATTTTCCCTGAATGATCTTATTTAGGGTCGATATTCTTTAGGGTCTGAGTCTCCTCTCAACAAGATGTTGTCAAGCATGTCTACACAAGAAAGCCTATTGTGACCTCTGGAAAATTTATTTTACCTTAACTTTATCGGCTTCAGATAAACCCTTGTGATTTTCTGTTCTTCAGACTCTACTTATCAGCAGCTTGTCCTCTACAAAGTAATTAAACTCTTCTCTCAATGTCAAAGAAAGACTTGGGAGTATGGGAAAAAAAACTAGAGACAAAGACATGATTATGTTTTGATGGCCATCTTTGCACACAAGTGGCAGATGTTTGATATTTTTCCTACTATGAAAGAACCAGTTTTGAGTGTTTAAAGACATTTGTGACTTATGTATTGATCCAAAATACTTGTGATGTTCTTTAAAGATATCAAACACTTTAATGAAGATGTGTATAACTGGAATCAGTAATCTTGGGTCACCTTTGTCTTAGGGGTTCTTTACTGTGATGAGTCACCATGAACAAAGGCAAGTTGGAGAGGAATTGGGTCTGTTTGGCTTATGCTTCCATCATCATTGAAGGAAGTCAGGACAGGAACTCAAACAGGGCAGGAACCTGTAGACAGGTTTCTGATGCAGAAACCATGGAGGTTGCTGATTACTGGCTTGCTTTCTATGGCTTCTTCAGCCTGCTTCTTATGGAACCCAGAACCACCAGCCATGGGATGGCACCTCTCACAATGGGCTAGCCACTCCCCCATCCATCACTAATTAAGAAAATGTCTCACAGCTGGATTTTATGGAGGCTCTGTCATTTCAGATGATTGGGTCACGTTAAAACAAGAGTGGCTAGCACAGACATGCATTGTGAAGTCACAGCTCTATGTTGAGCATTGCTCAGCATTTGGTTGGACTTGTCTGTGGATGGTTGGACTTGTCTGTGGATGGTTGGACTTGTGTGTGGATGGTTGGACTTGT
>LOJH01019970.1:0-10999 GCA_001685095.1 Ellobius talpinus | reverse complement strand
CCTTTCCTGCTAGGTCTAAACATCTATAGCTCCTCAGCTATGGCTGGGACTTGATGCCCATCCCCTCCTTCAGAGTGAGATTTTTACCTGTCTAGTGCCTGCTGTCACAATCACTGAGAGTTCATAGATGCCACTGCTCTCTTGTGCCTGGAAAACACTCTTCCCTTGAATTCTTCCAGCACCTCCGAGTCTTATGCACTTTCGGGGTCCTCATTACGGGTTGGGTGTGATACAGACATCCTACTTAGTGCTGAATAGTCAATGGTCTCTGGTTCTCTGCACACTGATCAGTTGTGGGATTGTGTGTTGTCATCTGCTGATGAAGGTTGAGTGATATATTCTTCTGTCAGTATACCAATAAGATATTGTTTAATACATAGTAGTAGGGTCTCCTTTGGAGCCTATGATCTATTTAGCCACGGGTTCTTGGCCCTATTATCAGTGTCAGGCTTTAGCTTCATCTTCTGGAGTAGGAGTCAGATCCAGCCAGCTAATGACTGGTTATGTCCATAATCTTTGTGTTACTAACGCTCCAGTGGACCACAGAGTTCACCATGTAGCTATGGTAGCATGCATAGCGCCTTCTAGCACTAGAGGTAACACTTTGAGGTCAGTGTCCTTACTCATTCATGTTTTATGACTTTTATATTGTTGTCGAGAACAATTGGGTATTAATACCTAGATCTGGACAGTAAACAAGATCGATGACATCAGCCTATATGTAATGTTTGGGCATCTGTGGAACCCCAATGAATAACAACTCAAAATGAGGTACTTGCTCTAGGGTTTTTGCTAGCATGTGATATCCAATTGTGGTATTGCCCCATTGTTATCAGTTAAGTCCATTTAAGCTCTTTTTTATGTATGCATATATTTTAGATTGCAAAATTTTTCTTACCCATAAATTCTGTACTTTTATTTTAAAATCACTTTAGGGGTGTCAGGGTGGTTCAACAAATAAAGGTACTTGCCAAGTAATTCTAAAGATCTAATTTTGATCTGTGGAACCCACATAAAGGTGAAGCAGAGAACCAGCTCCACAAAGTTGTCCTCTGACCTCCAAGCTCTGTCATGGTGCTTGTGCCCTCTTCTCCCACATTATTAATACATATGCATTATAATTATAATTATATTATATATTGAATTGTAGTTTTATACATTTTTATATGCAGTCTATATATAAAATTGGAGCTGTAAATGAATTGATTTGTTATAATTATAATGTAATTATAACTATATAGCATAATATATATTAAATTATATGCAATAATATATTAAATTATACATATAACTATAGTTATACTACAATTACAATAAGTCAATACATTTAAAACTATAGTTTTATACTTAAATATTTTGACATAGCATTAATATATATACAAGGTACTCAGCAAAATATTCTATTACTCAAAATATGCAAATAAGATCTGGGTTTTGTATTTTCTAAATGCTTTTTCTTCAGATTTTCCCTCATGAAATGATGACTGCTCCACTTTGGAACACTTGATGTTTTGATTCTCTGTGGCTTGAATTCTGTCATGAGTTTCCTGTCCTGTAAGTTGCACTTTTTTATTCATTATATCACAGGTTTCATTTAAATTTGTTTTGCCCTTTCATGCGTTTACACTAAGGTATAGACTTTATTTTATTCTTAGCAACTTGCCCTAGTTTGCAGCTGAAATCCAGGCCTTTATAGAATTAGCTTACTTGATTTTTTAGTTGTCTGTCTTATTTATTCCTGTAATTTTTCTTGCACCTATGCCTCAAGAAATATACGACTCCCTGGATATATTTTTCTTTGGAGAGGTAATATCTTTGTTTTATTTTTTCTTTATTGAAAATAGATATTTTTCATTACATCATATATTCTGATTACAATATTCCTTCCCTGAACTCCTCCCAGTTCCTCCAAATTTCCCTTCCCATCTGCATCCACCCTAAATCTGTTTCTCATTAAAAAACGAACAGGCTCCCAGGGGATAATCATAAAGTAAAATATAATAAGATAAAGCAAAAACTAACGCATCAAAATAGGACAAAACTAATAGAAGGGGAAAAGTCTAAGAAAAGGCATAAGAAACATAAATTCAGAAAGCCACTCAAGCACACACTCAGGAATCCCATAAAAATTAAAATATAAGCCACAATAGATCCATGAAAGAGCTTTAGGGTAAAAAGATAAGAAAATATTCTAAACATAAATAATAGTATCTTAAAATAAAAGATCAGGTTCTTTTTTAAATTCCCAGACAATATTATGAGACAAGGTATCACAAGGTCAAAGACGACCTTGGATTCGTTTTCTCTTGACTGTGTACAGCTGGGCATGCTTAGGAGTCATTTGTTTCTCCAATAAGACTCCCTTGTAGAAAACTAATTCTTTATCTGCAAGTTGTTCTCAGTGGGTGATGGCTTCTAAGTTAGGGATGGGGCTTTCCTCCACTTCCCCTTTCAGTTCTAGGACCCGATCTGGTGAAGACCTTATATGTTCTGCGTGCTGCCGCTGTCTCCGTGGACTCATACTTTTGTTTTCCCCGTTGTGTTCAGAAGGCCCTGTTTTTTCTGGTGGTCTTCACCCTTTAGGCTCCTACAACTTCGGCAGGGTTCCCTGAACCCTAAACGAAGGGCTGGATGGAGATACCCAGTTTCACTTCTCCCTATTCAATGGGGTGCCAAGGTGTGGTTTTCTGCCACAGGTCTTTACAGGCAGGTTGTAAAGAACAACCAATAGCCTTGGCTACAGGCTGGGTTGTTTGGGGGTTTCCTTGAGTCCCCTTTGGCAAACAACTCAATTAAATATAACTCATTCTAGGTATTAGAAGCTTCATCTGGTAACAATAGACAGCCAACTGGGGCTATGTCTCCCCAGTTACTTGGCAATCTCTTTTAGATCACTTTGATATTGACATATTTTAGGAAGTTCTGTTCTCTGGGGTTTCTATACTACCCCTCAAATAATCTTTAATTTTATTCATATCTCTTTGTATTCCCTCCATATTCCCCTGTTTCCTCCACCTCCCTTCTTGATCCTGCCCTTCTGATGCCCCATCCCTTGTCCATCTATACTTATTTATCCATTCCTAGGGAAATCTATCTGTTACTCGTAATTCCTTACTCTATGTTTAACCTCTGTGGGTCAATGTATTGTAACTTGCTTATCGTTGATTTGACAACTCACATCCACATATAAGTGAATGCATATCATATTTGTCTTTCTGTATCTGGGTTACCTATTTTAAAATGAATTTTTTAGCTCTCTCTATTTTCATGTGAATTTTATTGTTTCAATTTTTCATGGCTGAATAATACTCCATCATGTAAATATACATTTTATTTATATATTCATCTGTTTAGTGAAATATAGATTGTTTTAAATTTCCATGTATGAATAGAGAAGCAATAAACATGGTTGAGCTGAGCTGGTATCTCTGTGGTAGGATGAAACATCCTTTAGGGCTATGCCTAAGAATGCTTCCTTAAGGTAAATGGATTCCCAACTTCTTGAGAAACCATCATATTTGTTTCCACGGTGGTTGTACAAGTTTGCAGTCCTACTATCAATGGATAAGTGTTTGCTTTGGTACATATCTTCACCAGCAAGCATAAGTTATCATTTCTTTTATTGATCTTAGCCAATCTGATGGGTGTAAGACAAAAATCTCAAATTGGTTTTGGTTGGTATTTTCCTGATGACTACAGATGACAAAAATTTTGTTTCTCAGCGATTTGACCCTCCTCTTTTGAGAATTCTTTGTTTAGATCTGTACCCCATTTTATTTCTGGTATTTGTTTTCCTGAGTCCAGGATTATTCTTGCTGTTGTTCTTTATATATGTTAAATATTAGCCTTCTATCAGATGTGTAGTTGGTAAAAATCTTCTCCCATTTGTAGGCTGCTGCTTTGTCAAAATGACGGCATCCTTTACCACACACAAGATTTTCAGCTTTTTTATATCCCATTAATTTAACTGTTGATGTTAGTGTTGTACTATTGCTCATGTTCAGAAAGTCATCCCCTGTGCCAATGAACTCAAGACTATTTCCCAATTTCTCTTCTATAAGAGTCAGTGTATCTTGTTTTTTTTTTAAAGTCTTTGATCCATTTGGAATTGAGTTTTGTATAAGGTGATAAGTATGGTTCTATTTACATTATTCTACATGAAGTGACACAGTTTGACCATCACCTTTTGTTGAAGATTCTGTCATTTTTGGAATGTGTGTTTCTGGCTTCTTTATAAAAATTCAGGTGTACATCAGTGTTTATATTATTGTTGAGGTCTTCAATTTGATTCCATTAATTAACATGTTTGACATTTATGTATAGAGGGCTAATGAATTTTTGCGAGTTAACTTTGTATCTATCGACTTTGCTGAAAGTCTTTTGTTTAAGGAGTTTCCCAGTAGAATTCTTAGCATCATTTATATATAGCATCATATCTGCAAATCGTGATACTTTGACTTCTTCCTTTCCAGTTTGCATTCCCTTGATCTCCTTTAGGTGTCTTATTTCTCTAGCTAAAACTTCAGATATTGTATTTAATAGGTATGGAGAGGATGGAGAACCTTAAACCTTGTCTTGTGCCTGATTTTAGAGGGATTGTATTGTTGCCCTCCATTTAAGGTAATATTGTCTACAGGCTTGCTGTGCACTGCTTTTATTATGCTTTTTAATTATCCTTTAGATCCTTAATCTTGCCAAGAATTTTGTTATGAAGGAGTGTTGGATTCTGTCAAAGGACTTTCTGCATCTAATGAAATGATTATGTGGGCTTTTTTCTTTCAGGTTATTTATATGGTAGATTATACTTATGGATAGATGTATGTTGAACCATCCCTGCATCTCTGGGATGAAGCCTACTTTATCATAATGGATAATCTTTTTTATGCACTCTTGGATATAGTTTGCAAGTATTTTATTGAGAATTTTCATCAATGTTCACATGGGAAATTGTCCTTTAATTCTTTATTTTGGGGTCTTTATGTGATGTTGGTGTCAAGGTTAACTGTGGCCTCATAAAATGTATTAGGCAATGCTCCTTCTCCTTCTGCTTTGTGGAATAATTTAAGGAATATTGACATTAACTCTGGTAAAATTCTTCACTAAAGCCATCTGGCCTGGACGTTTCTGCCTGGGAGAATTTTAATGACTGCTTCTATTTCACTAAGAGTTATAGGTCTGTTTAAATTGTTTATCTGATCTTGATCTAACTTGGGTAAGTGGTCTCTAGAGAAAAAATAACCATTTCTTTTAGATTTCGAATTTGGTGGAGGACAGGTTTTTAAAGTGTATCCCATGATTCTCTAGATTTCCTTGGTGTCTTTTGTTATGTCCTTCATTTAATTTTGTTAATTTGGATATGCTTTCTCCAACTTTTAGTAAATTTGGATAATAGTTTGTTAATCTCATTGATTTTCTCAAAGAATTTTCTCTTTGTTTCTTGGATTCTTTGTATTTTTTTGACTATTTTATTCATTTCAGCCCTGAATTAAAAAATTCTTTGCCATCTACTCTTTTTGGATTTGATTTCCTATTTTTTATTTAGAATTTACAGATATGCTTTTAAGTTAATATTATTAAATCCCTTATACATGAATATTTGTGTGTGTATATATATATACATATATATTGAGAGAGAGAGAGAGAGGGAGAGACTTAGTGTTATGAATTTGCCTCTGAAAGCTGCCAAAATTATGCCACAAAAGTTTAGGTATATCATATATTTATTTTTATTCAATTCTAGGAAGTCTTTAATTTTTTTCCTTTATTTCTGTCTTGGCCAATTTTTCATTCAGTAGAGAGTGGTCTAGTTTTTACATATTTGTAAACTTTCTGTTGTTCTGTTGTTGACATCCTTATTTAGTCCATAGTGATTACACAGGATACCAGGTTTTATTTCTGTTTTCTTGTGTCTGTTGAGACTTGCTTTGTTCCTATGTGGTCAGTTTTGCATAAGTTCCATAAACTACTGAGAAGAAATGGTATAGGAGGTCCTTCTGTCTATGTGTTGCTCTCATTGGTTAATAAAGGAAATGCTTGGGCCTATAGCAGAGCTGTAGGGAAACAGAGCTAGGCAGGGAAAACTAAATGGCATGCTGGGAGAAAGGAGGCAGAGGCTGAGAGATACCATGGAGCCGCCAGAATCAGACATGCCAAATCTTTGCAGGTAAGCCACTGCCACGTGTTGATGTACAAATTAGCAGAAATGGGTCAAATTAATATAGGAGTTAGCCAATAAGAAACTAGAGATAATGGGCCAAGCAGCGTTTTAATTAATGCAGTTTCTGTGTGGTTGTTTCGGGGCTACGCTAATCAGATGGCCGGGATGAACAAGCAGGCCCTACTTCTACAGAGAAGATATATTCTTTTGGGTTTGAGTGACATATTCTGTAAATATCAGTTAGGTCCACTGATTTCAGAAAATCAGAAAACTCTAGGATTTCTCTGTTTAGTTTTTATCTGGATGAGCATTTATTGGTGTGAGTGTGGAACTGAAATTTTCCTGTATCAGTGTGTGAGGATCAATAGGTGATTTCAGCTGTTGTAGTGCCATTGTGTTTGGGGCATAGATATTAAGAGCTACAATGTTCGCTTGGTGAATTTTTTATTTGATGAGTACGTAGTATCCTTCCCTACCTCTTCTGATAAGTCTATTTTGTTAGATATTAAAATGGCTACACCAGCTTCCTTCTCAGGTCCGTTAGCTTGGAATATCTTTTCCATCCTTTTACCCTGAAGCAATGTCTATCCTTGATATAGGGAGTGTTTTTGGATGCATCAGAAGGATGGATCCTGTTTTGCTTACATTATTTAAGTCTTTATCTTTTGGAGGGAATTGACACTATTGCTGTTGAGTGACATCACTGAGTAACATTTACTGATTGCTTCTAATTTATTTTGTTGTTGTTATTGATGTGGTGGTGGTGGTGGTGGTGGGGTGTGTGTGTGTGTGCAAGCACACGCATGCGTGCATATGTGCTTCCCCTCTTTTGATTTGCTAGTCTGGGTTTATTTATTCTTTATGTTTTCTTGAATGTGGCTGACCTTTGTAGGTTGGACTCTTCATTCTAGCACTTTCTGTAGGACTTATTTGTAGATAGACACTGCTTAAATTTATTTTACCATGTAATGTCTTACTTTGTCTATTGTGATTGAAAGTTTTGCTGAGTATAGTAGTCTTGGCAGACATATGTGATCTCATAGATTCTGTAGGACATTCATCTAAGCCTGTAATAGTCAGGGTTCTCTTTCTCTCTCTCTCCCTCTCCCTCTCTCTCTCTCTTTGTGTGTGTGTGTCTGTCTGTCTTTTTTTAAATATATAAATTTGGAAGTTTATTGGAATGTAGGCTGCCTCCAACAATGGCTAGTTGCTCAGTGCTATGAGGCTGGGAATCTCAACTGGTCTTCTGTATATGCTGGAATCACAAAGAAGTAGGTTCTAACAGCAGTGAGAGAATGGATGTGCTGACAAGGTGAGTAATGGATTGAAAGCATCACCCCAGTCCCTGGCACCCAGCCCTTGGAGCAGGAATCGAGCAGGAAGCTCCATTTCAAGCCCCCTCCCCCTGGGAGTTGTCTTGGTCAGGACTCCACCTCTGGAAAAGCCTGCCAAGCATTGACCCCTCCCCAGGGAGGGTCAGGACCACTCCCACAGGCTATTTAGGCTGTCGCCAAAAAAAGAACACGTGGTCTTCAGGTTTTGTGTGGTTCCCACCCTCCTCTCTCCATGCTCTCTTGGCCACCCAGGAGTGCTGCAGTAAATGTGGGCATCTTTTATTCGATCTAATTTGGTCTGATTGGAATTATTTGCATGGGCGGAGAGTATTAAGATTATTCCTAACAGTGAGGGCAAGCAGAAAAAGAACAAATGAATCCTTAGTTCCTCCATTCTACTTATATAAGCTTCCAGCAGAAGGTGCAGCCTAGATTAGTGTGTCTTCCAGCCTCAAGATCTGGATCGCAGATGTGCCCTTAATTTCTTTGTTATGTGGGGTTTTGTTCCTTGCTTTCTGTTGCCCTCTCTTCTTCTTAGGAGAGTGCGGCAGTTGAGTATTTCTGAGTATGAAATTCTTCTGGGATCCTATTAGGTGTGGCCACTGGGTCATGCTGATAAAATGTGTTTCTAGATATTGGAGTGACACTTAGGAATGGGAATGGGTTGTGGAGGGGGGTGGCTAGGGGAGCCCACGGGAGGGTGGAAAGCAGAGTATTTCACAAGCATCTTTTCAGTCCTCTGGAAATAGGAGTGGAGAGTGAGGAGAGGCTAAGTCAGAAGGTCTACTTCAGAGTTATCAAGATTTAGAGATTGACCTGGTAAGAATAGAGGGAAAGGTGAAGATCTGCATCTAGCCTACCTGATTCCCTGGTGATAGTGGTCTGTGGCTTGCCGGAAGTGCCTGCTGGAGTTGGGTTCTAGCTGAAAGAATTGAGTGGGGTTAGGGGAATTGGGAAGAAATATGGGTGGCCTAATAATAATGGGAGCCAAGAGGAATGGAGGTTGCATTTTGCTGCAAAGCCGAGGATGAGCCTGTGGGAATGGATTTGGAAGAGCAGAGGAAGAGGTGACGATCCGCTGTTAGCCTACCTGCTTTCTTGATCTGAGTCTGTTATTTCTTTCTGGGAACAGAAGATCTTTTTATTTCACAAACTGCAGAATTAGCTGGGTGGGTCATTCCCTGTGGGTAGCACTCTCCTTATTCCACTTGAATTTCTGTCTCATTCATCACAGACTTTTCTCTGGCATTAAAGTTCTCGGTCTGAACTTTTTCTCCTTAAACTGTGCGTTTGTTTTTCTTTTACCCTACTTTCTCTCTTTCATGGTAAGCCTGGATAAGAGCAATTACTAAAAACTCTGGACATTTCCTCTACCAAAGAAATTAGTTCAAAACTTTTCATTTTCCCTCAAGCATATTTTTAGGGTTAGGACAAAATCAAACCACATTCTTTGACAAAACACAGGAATATTCTCTAGCCCAGATGCTAATTATGTCCCCATGCATACCACCCCACTGAATCTCTTGAGCTGGGCCTCCCATGTCCACATTGCCTTCTGAACTGTTTTATTCCAAGTGCTTACTAGAGTGACCCATTAAGGCCATTTTTCAGCATTTAACCAATTTCCTAGTCTGAAATCCCAAAGTCCTCCTTATTTTTCCAAAACCCAGAATAGATATTGTTGTCATAGCAATATCCCCAATTCCTGGTACCAACAAGTTTCAATTACTTTTTCTATTGCCATGACAAAGCACCAGGACTGAGGCAATTTACAAAAAAAAGTTGAATTTGAGATTCATGGTTGCAGAACTTTGGAGTCCATGACCATCATGACAAGAAGCAAGACAACAGGCAGGCAGGCATGATACTGGTGCAGTAACTGAGAACTCATAGCCTTACCTGCATGTAGAAGGCCAAGAACTAACTGGAAATATTGTGCAAACCTTTTGAAACCTCAAAGACCTCTTCCATTGACATACTACCTCCAGCAAGAGACATTTCCTAATCCTTCCCAAATAGTTCCACTGACCCAGGACCAAGTATTCAAACAAATGAGACTAGGGGAGCCATTTGATTATTTGATTTGAATGATTTCGAACCATAGCAACATTGAATATCAAAATTAATGTATTCTACAGTACTCAAGGATGTTATTGCATGAAAAAAGTAATAAAAAAGGAAAGAACCTACTGATCCTAGTATGGTGGAGGAGAAAGTTTATTGTACATAAAAAGGGAGAGAATAGCCAGAGGCAAAGACAACTGGGAGAGTCCAGAGTGGTCATGACGCTGAGTCATATGAGGAGAGGGGTGGGGATGGGAAGAGAGTGGAAAAGAAGGGAACAGGAACAGCAACCAGAAAGACAAAATGGTTGCATTATATAGGGAAGGACAGCTGGGGAAAGGGCAGCCCAGCTCCTGGGCCTGTAAAGTTTAGGCTAGGGGATTGGTGACCAGGTTGGGTTCCACTTTGATATGTTAATGGGCTGCTCAGTAAGTCAGTCATTTGTCCCAGGTTTGAGAACTAATATCCCAGACTTTCTGTTGGTAATAAAAAATGATAATGAATGACAATCTCCATGACTACTTCCTGTTGATATTGGGGTGTTGTTGCTGGGGCCTCCACTTGAGCAGTTTGTGGGGTGAGTGGATTTGAAGCTCTCCAGGATGCAGAGTCTGAGGGGACTCACCTGGGGCTGGTGAGTTGCTGAAGCAGTCTGCAGTTCGTCTGAAATCTGGAGAGAAGGTAAAATCAAGAAGTTTAAGGGAAATTTTTATACATTTGAAACTTCCAGGCTCAAGGTCCTGGTAGCTAGGGGAGGGGAGCCCTAAAACTAGGGAAAGCAGGAGAGATCCCAGGCTCAGGAATAGGCAGTAGACTGGAAAACTCAGGCTGCTAGTTAACAGGATTGCTTCCTGGAGTCAATTTGGCCTTTGAGAGTTGGATCCAAGTCAATTCACTGAAGATTACAAGAATGTTCTTTTTTTTAAAGTTTACAAAAAAAGAGACAAGAGTTTTAGATACGTCAGTATTACCACTATTTGTAATCTGGACTAAATACCCTGTGGGAGTGGTCTCAACCCTCCCCATGGGAGGGTTCAGAGCTTGGCAGGCTGGAAGTTGGAGTCTGAACCAAGCAACTCCCAGACCAGGGCCTGGGCTGATGCTTCCAACTTAATATTACAGTAGTCAGTGCTTACCAATAGCATGGAGAGGGAAAAATTCTGAAAAAAAAATTATATTTTACATACTTTAAATCACGTTCTTGTACCTTTGCAAGTTGCAATTACATACCTTAAAACACCTTCTTAGATTCTCATAATTTAAGTTTTTACATCCTCAGACCTTTAAAATTTATATTATATACCTTAGAACACTGTTTTAGACCTTCAGAATTTATATAAATGTCAAACATTTCTATCCAGTTACACATCACGAGACACAGATGATTGATTATTGTAGTGATAGGGGAGCACAGGCCTGCTTTTCGTCCCGCCCGGCTCCCACA
>LOJH01019969.1:0-20973 GCA_001685095.1 Ellobius talpinus | reverse complement strand
TGCATTTTATTTAAAGTAGAAGAGCAGGAGACTTGATTTGAATTATCAAAAGTAGATGGGGGAAGCCAAGCCATTGAAATCCTTTTAAATCCAAAGGTTCTTGGGATGGTTAGAAGTGTCTGAAGCACAATCCAAATGCCCCCAGTCGTCATTTTTCAGAACGCTGGCAATGCCGGCAGTAAGGTTTTAATTTTCCTAATATAGACATTTCCTGAGGCTATGGAGATATATAAAGTTAAAAGCTTTATTTTTAGTCCCCAAAAGAGTTTTAATAAGAAGTGATACAATTTATGTGTGTGATTTTCGACTATCGGCAGAAAAACACACACTTGAGCTTTCAACTCAGAAACTTTGAAATAGCAGTTTAAATGTTTTTCTTACAGCTTGAGTTTTAATGTTAAATATGGTGTTGAATTTGTTGATCCATTCAGGGAGGAGACAACATTTAAATTTGACCAAGAGGAAAAAAAACTCACTTTGTCTGTGGTTTTCTGCAATAGTCTAGAATCCTACTTGACAGATGGGCCCTGTTTGTTTCTAGTGTGAATATCGTGGGTCTCTTTAGTTTTATGCAAACAAGCCCTTATAATTAATATGACTACATTGACTCCAAAAGTAAGAAGCAATTTATCAAGGCACTTAACTGTTTATATTGACTGGAGATAAAAAGTTGGCTTAATATCCATCACAGATGGATAAAATACTTTTGAAAGAAAACTCTGAAAAATGCTTTCATTGAGAACAAAAAAGAGTTGTCAGTGGATGCGTGAGCCAACGGGCTTCATAAACTAACACAGGTTTGGAAGCCACTCCTCAGTCTAGTGGGAGAACAGCCTGTAGCCCCAGCCTGCAGGGTTCATGGGGCTTTGTCCTTTCTGTCAATGATTAAAATGTGCTAATGTATATCCTGGGGTTCAACTGGAATAGTTAAGCCTGGGGGGACTAAGAATGGTTCCTGGACATAGGCTGTCTTAAGGTAGATACATGGGGCTATGGTGGAGACATTTCTGCCTTCTGATACCGTAAGAAAGGAGCTAAATCCTCCTTCTAAACCCTATCACAATGTCAAGTTTCAGCAATCCCTCTTCTATGCAGGGCGATAGCCTTTTAAAGCCTGGGAACGCTGCTTTCTCACAGGGACAGTAACTAGAAAAAGCCAGAGGAAGAGGGCAGTTGGAAGTACTCTACTGTGTGCTCACTTGCATTCAGATTTGATTTAACATCTCCTCATCCTCAACATGTGGCCTGCTCTGGCCCAGAGCATACTGAATAAACTCTGATCTGATGAATTAATCTCATTACTGATGGAGATTCATTTTAAATGTGGCCCAAGATTCAAAGTGCTTGTCTCCTCAAAGCCTGATACTTCAAATGCCTGCATTTAATTGTCCCTTGCCAGTGTCCTCTTTGGTCCTTGCCTTGTGGCACTCAGTGGTGGGGACTGGATGGTGGGGACTGGGTGGTGGGGCTTGTGTGAGTCCCATCCTCTCATAGCCTGGTGGGGAGGAAGCAGCTGGTGCTATGGGTAGGTCATCTGATGCCCCAGGAAGCACAGACTGTATCCTCACTGGCCAGAGGTCCCCTAGGACCTGGTTGTCCTAGAGAAGAAAGCCACCTGGAAGATTAGGTGGGACTTTTTTTTCTTAACTCTCTGGAACCAGAGAAGGAGAGCAGGGAAATTAGGATGGATTTTTCTCGATGAGAAGGGACAGGGACTAAACTCCAAGAACAGAAAATTGTCTTTATCTTCTTTTTCCTAACTCAGGCTTTGCTTGAAGTCAATGATCTTAGGGAAAACTGAAAACATCTTTGGTGCCCAAGGTGTGCCTATGTCACTCCAAAACCCCCAGTACTCCAGGGACGTGGAAAATGAGACTTGACTGTGAGAATGTGACACTGTGAGAGGCCAGTGTCTGAGGAGCTCCTGCTGCCACCTCTGACCCTTTTCTCAGCTCATTTTTCTAAGGTGCCACTTGCCCTGGAGGCCGTGCACACAGTCGACTCCTGAAGGGCCCAGGCCTCATGTTGGAAACATTCTCATTTTTCATCATGTTCCCCTTTCCTTCCAGCTTTTGTCTCTCTATTATCTTTGTTTCTACACTGTGAAAAGATGTCAGGAAGGCACCATTTTTAAGGGACGTGAGGATTCAAGTCAGAATAGATTTCATGCAGAGGGAGACCCAGTCAACGAGCCAGCACGATGATGAGATAGATGCTCCCGCAGCAGCCAAACAGCAGTTTTTAAACTGATGTTTCTGCACAGTCAACAATTAGCTTAGAGAGTCCTACCAGGTTTTGTATTCTGGGTGAAAATGGAAAGGCTTGAACTAGACCTATGAAAAAGAGTTTGGGTAGTTTGTGTTTTTCAAAAGGCTCTTTATGTCCTGCATGCTCCAGGACTTTATTTCTTCTTCCTCTCTCCACAACACTTTATTCCACAGTCCTGCCCAGGCCATAGCATTTTCTTTATTATCAGTGTTAATCTTCAAATTACTCCAATCTGTCCACCCTCCTCATTTATTTCCACTCCCCCATGGACTCTACTGTCTAATTTGAACTAGACAGATAGAAAGCCCCACTGGAACTTTCTGCATGGATCCTCCTGCCAACCACCAACACACTCCTGAAGTTATTTATTTTTTAAGTGCGGGAGGGAAGAGTCTGTGTGAGTCAAAGCCATGGTCCTTCCTGGGGGTCACAAATGGCCCCAGTGAGCTGTGGGGCAGAGCTTTTCAGGGGAAAGGGGAGAGAGTAACCAGGACAACAGGACCATCGCTCTTGGACAGACTTTCTCCTTGGGGCTGGCTGGGTCCTGCTGAGATCTGCTGTCTTTGTGCTACCCCTACTCCAGAAAGATGCCAGCAAGATTTCTCACTGTACGAAAACCCAATCTGGTACATGGGTTTGAGCATCAGAAGAGACCTTTATTTCATGGGCATCAATTTCAATACCCTTATTTTACAGTTGATTTTGAAAGGAAGGCCCCATCTTTCAACTCAGGCCATGCTTCATTCAGGGGGCAGAATGCTAATCCTTTCCCTCTCACAGTGAAGCTGTTTATCAAGTTGCTTCTTGTTACATGAAATACAGAGAACTTTCTCAGTATGCAAGTCAAACTTAAGCTAGTCTCTGCTAATAGGGTTCCTGTGAGTGTTTTCTGGGGAGGGAAGAACTCTTTCTGTTCCCCACCCCCATTTCCCCCACGTCTGTTTGCTCTGAGGCAATGGCTATGCATGGGCCTATAGGGCAGGAGAGTTGGGGACGGTGGGGTAAAGGGTAGTGGTAGAGGTGTGCCAAGACCAACCAGGAGGCTGTTTCAACCACCCATTCTCAAATGAGAGATTTCAGGGCAGGGTTAGAACCCTTGTAGGGGTGATAGAGTAGAGAGCCTAAAAGGTGGTGCAGGGGAGGAGAGGTCGTAGCTACCGAGAGAGGGGGGAAAAGTATCTGTGGCCCCCAGGCAATGTCTGGTGGAGGATGGGAACCTGAGATTCACAGAAGCTTCTGAGCCTAGCAAATTCTGTTCTGTTCAAGACAAAAATAATATCAACATTAGAACAAGGATAAGGGAGTCTGGCCCAGCTCTGAGCTTTCTTTTAGTGGCTTCTTTCATGTGCATTTTGGGAAATAAGGCGTATTGAATATCTCAAAATGTGTTTAGTGAAAAATCAGCCTAGCAGCACTGAAGTCCTGACTAGGCTCTGAAATGTCCCAGTAGATGCAGGTACCCCTGTCTCCTTTGTTTGTTGGTGCTTCTGTGTGACCCGATCCATCCTTCTGAGCTTGCCTCAAGGTGGGCCCAGGGCCTGAGTGTGTGTTTCGGAGTGGGGTCCAGCGTAGGGCGTCAGCTTGAAGTTTATCTCTGCCTGTTTGCTCCAGTAGCAGCTGAGAGGCATGTTGGGATGCTCTCTCTTTTACCAAATAATCCCAGTTTGCTATGTGTTGGAGGTTCCTCTCCTCTCTCTCATGGGCTGTTATGGGGGAGAGGGGTTCCTGCCTTCAGTGGTCCTGAGAATTGCTTGCTCCTGTTTTTTGACAAGTGGTTTGCCACAGCCTCCACAATTGGATTCAAGGCCTTGTGTGCTGGAGTATCCATCTCCTCAAGAATTGGTGTGTGTTGGGCTCTCTCAGTCTTCTCCAGCTGCTGCATAGGCCAGCAGCATGGAGGTCTTCTTAGTACCGCCTCCCCCCCNACACACACACACACACACACACACACACACACACACCCCAAGATCTAGGCCTCTGCATAGGGCAGGCAATGTGGTGACCCCTCATCCTCTCCCACAGGCAGCCGAGAGACTGCCTTCACGTATGCGGTGAGTGCAGCTGGGGTGGTGAATGCCATGAGCCGAGCCTGCCGCGAGGGCGAGCTGTCCACCTGTGGCTGCAGTCGTGCTGCGCGCCCTAAGGATCTGCCTCGGGACTGGCTGTGGGGCGGCTGTGGAGACAACATCGACTATGGCTACCGCTTCGCCAAGGAATTCGTGGACGCACGAGAACGGGAGCGAATCCATGCCAAGGGCTCCTATGAGAGCGCGCGCATCCTCATGAACCTGCACAACAATGAAGCAGGCCGCAGGGTGAGTACTTTAGTCTCCCTGCCACCCCTCCTCTCTGCCTGTGCACAGGAGCTGGGTTCTCTCTCCTGGCACCATCACTCAGCTCAGGTTTCTGGGAGACACCCATACCTTGGGTCTTCTCTATGCATGCATGGTTATCAGAGCTCATCCATTCGTGGCTGGGTTTCAGTTAGGGAAAGCATTAGGTGCTCCCCTTAGCAAGGCCTTACCTAGCTTTGGACCCTCCTTTCTTTCTCCTCATCTGCCTTGTGAATGAAGCAGACCTGATGGGCTCAGAGTTTTCCCAAAGGGCTTTTGTTAGGGAAAAGACAGAAGTTTTAACAGTGTGGCATTGCTTCAGTCTGAGTCCAGGGTGGCTCTTGAGAGTCTAGATACAGAAAATCTGTCCCCAGCCTCCCTGAGCCTCTTGTTTGCGCTCTTTCCTTATCCTGCTGGAGATATGAAAAGCTACTCCAGGATATTTTTTAAAAAGGCCCCCTTTCCCCCCCTTCGGTTAAACACATGGCACTTTATGGCCGCTTTAAAATGAAGGGGTGAAAATGTTTCTTAACTTTGGCAACGTTGAAAACCAGGACCGTTTTTTTTTTTTCCTCACAGACAGAATCCAAGGTGGGTGCCAGGAACTTTCTGGTCACAGATTTCACTCTTCTATATTCTGGAGTGAGGAAAGAGGAAGGATAATCACAGTGCAGACCCGAGGCCCGGAAGGAGATTTAGAAAGCTCTGGTCCCACAGCCTCATCTCACAGACTGGGAAACTGAGCTCAAGGGGGACTCTCAGTGGCCACAGTCAGTGGATCTGTGTTATAAAACTCCAGTAACTTGCCGTAATCAGAGCTGAGGGCCGAAGAGCTGCACTGTGGTACTAGAGATGCTGGCATTAAACCAAGTCTGTCTCTCTTGGTTTCTGGGCCTCAGTTTCCACATTTCCACACCTTACCATGGCCATAGCAATGGCTCCCACTCAGAGTCATTGTGAAGAGGAAGTGAGGTCAGGTGTTAGGGTATACCATGGGAAACCCGGCCTGCAACGATGTTGCCTTTGGTTCCTTCTCAGGTTTTAGCTTAGTGTCAGTCAGTAGTCAGTGCTTGACAAATAAGTTAATTATTAAACATTACAGAATAATAGGACATAGAGAAGTCAAAGTCAAAGATTGTGTAGATAATTCCAGCTCACGTCCTCTCAAATTGGAGGGTAAATAGTTGAGGGTGACAGGGAAGGACTCCATGGAATGTGACTTTGCTTATGCTTCCCTGAGGGGACAATGCACTTGCTGCCCTTGCTCAGATCTTCCACCTCAGGGACTGGTCCTCTCTTTAGGTTGTGGTTGTCATAGGTCCACATATCATTGCAGGGGAGGGGTCCAGCTCCACTCTCTGGAAGTCCCTAAGAGTCCATTCCCAGGGTGCCACCCTCCTGACATCATTCCCCTCTGTAGGATCTGACTGGCGCATCCAACCAGAAATTTTCCAGACTATCTCTGGGATGTCCTTATCACTTCTTTCCTAGAAAGAAATCCTGCAGGGCTTGGCCACTGACAGAAGAGGGTCAAACATTTCCGAGTGGCGAGAGGGACCCCTGGAGAAGTTGAGAAGTGGCTTTGCTATTTTTGTTGCCCTTGATATTGATATTTTGATATTGTCATATTTTGATGTGTGACATTTATTTGGTTGTGCTCTATCATGGAGATGATGAGCTAAAGGAAGGATTTTGGTCGGTGAGGTGACACAGGAACCAGCTCTTCTCTAAGTTACGGGTTGGGACCTTTGAAAGTTGTATACTATGCCAGGAAACCATATTAACATTTCTTTAGGTCATTAGCTTTTGGTTTTCCTTAAAAGGGAGCAAAGAGTAAATATATTTACAAAACCTTCCTCAGACTGAAAGTCTTTACGGCATGAGAATGTACTGGGGCTCCTTTTCAAAGAAAGCCCTTGTGAGTCCTTAGAGGAGGAAGGTGGTCGTTTGAGCAGAAATGACTGGGTACTGGACAGGCCCTGGCTAGCACTGCCACACCATGATGACTTTGGAAGGTTGCTGGCATGAGGAACTGTGGGCAGTCAGGACTATAAATAGGCAGCCACCATCTCCCAGACTGCTGGGCATAGTGCTGTTGGGGGCAGACCTATGAGTACTGCTCCTGCCCGAGGTGACTGGGCAAAAACCCAGGGCCATGGCCCCATCACCTTGGTGAAAGACCAGGTTTACTGGGCAGGTTTGGAGTGCCAAATACTCCCTTGCCTTCCTTATCTTTATCCTCCCAACTGTGTAGGAAGTTGGTACCATCCACAGGTGGCATATAGACTTAGAAAGGAAGAGCTAGTTGCCTAAGTTCAAGGGCAAAATCAGACATCCTACATCCGTGACTGCAAGGTGGTCTTTGAGACCTAGGATGGGACAGGACAAAGTAGGGGCTATGAAGTGGATGACAGTGAGCATGCCTGAGACCCAGATCAAGTTCCCCTACACCCTGGCTGTGTGACCTGTGTGAGCCACCTACTTGCCATGTCACGGTGCTATCATGTTTCTGTACATGCTACAAAGCTGCTGGTCTGAGTGGATGAGATCACAGGTGTCAGGGCTGTTCCGATGTTAGAAGGACACAGTAATATGGTAGGATGGGGGAAGATTGGAACATTGAGCCCTCTAGGGATGGATCCAAGTCATTGTAGGAAGGCCTGCTGTCTGGATACAGATCCTAGCACTCTCTACTTTCCAGTGGCTGGGCAGGAACTCACCTCTCTAGCTCTCTATTCCCTTCTCTGTGAATGGAAGGATAACAGCACATCTTTCAGAAGCTTGGGTGTAGGTCTGAATTCAGGGAAGACAGGCAAGAACTGGACTTCATATGGTACTGGTGACATTTCCCTGCAAAAGTGGAGGCCACTGGAATATTGTTTTTTTTTCTGTTCCCATTTGAATGCGATGGTTGTAGACAGAATGATGAAAGCTAAAGAGTTGTAGGGTTATCAAAGAAGGTAACAGTATTTCCCGTGGTAGGGAATGAAGAAGTGAAACATCAACCCTTGATTCAGCCAAGAGACATGGCTGCCCCTAGAAAGTGGAAGACAGCTTCGTTCACCATGCTGGTGCCCGAATCTCTCAGCTCCTCCAAGAATGTGCATGCACAGTAACCTTCTCCCTTTCCTCCTGCAGACAGTGTACAACCTGGCAGATGTAGCCTGCAAGTGCCATGGAGTGTCTGGCTCATGTAGCCTCAAGACCTGCTGGCTGCAGCTGGCAGACTTTCGAAAGGTGGGCGATGCCCTCAAGGAGAAGTATGACAGCGCCGCTGCCATGAGGCTCAACAGCCGGGGCAAGCTGGTCCAGGTCAACAGCCGCTTCAACTCCCCCACCACGCAGGACCTGGTCTATATCGACCCAAGCCCGGACTACTGTGTGCGCAATGAGAGCACAGGCTCGTTGGGCACACAAGGCCGCCTGTGCAACAAGACCTCAGAGGGCATGGACGGCTGTGAGCTCATGTGTTGCGGCCGTGGCTATGATCAGTTTAAGACAGTGCAGACTGAACGCTGTCATTGCAAGTTTCACTGGTGCTGCTATGTCAAGTGCAAGAAGTGCACGGAGATTGTGGATCAGTTTGTTTGCAAATAGTGGTGTGCCTGCCCATCACTCAGCCCATTCCCAGGACCCACTTATTTATAGAACGTACAATGATTCTGGTTCTTTTTATTTTCCCCCAGGAATTGCAGCTGGAACCATATTTTTTTTCTGTTACCATTTAAGAACTCTGTGGTTTATTATTAATATTGTAATTAATATTGGCAATAGAGGGGGGAAAACCAAGAAAAATATTTATTTTACGAATCTTTGCAAAGTTAGTACAAAATTTCTCTCTTCTGATGCTACAGGATAAAGGGGAAATAACACATGTTCTGACTTAGCTGCATGGTTGGGGTTCACATCTAGAAGGTATAGGAACTATTTTCTTCTCAAATATGGAGTCCTATGGAATGGGTGATACCCTAGTGAAAGGTTGGTGCAGACCCATGAATGACTCAGTTCCTATGGTCAAAATGAATTGCAGATGCTCTGCTACAAGACAAAAAAGCTTAAATCTAGATATAGTAAATACACACACATATGCCAAAAATACAGACTATGAGACACTCCCCATTCCAGAGGTTAGCAGCCTGCTTTTTGTATTTTCAGAATGATCTCTTAGAATATAAGAGCAAGAATCTCCTATCTTCCTAAACAGGCATATCATGTTTGTTATTATAGCCCACCTACAGATACTCCATTTATGGATATGTCTTTTTCTAACAGTTCATGAAACTTGGGGAGCTGGTAGGCTGCAGGGGCAGAATGTCCCCAGAAATTAGAAAACTTGAAATTTCCTATATTGAGGCCACATCTAATTCTAAATACTGGACTTTATGTCTGGGAAGGGATTTTGACTCAAAAA
Organism: Ellobius talpinus; assembly: GCA_001685095.1. Lineage (NCBI taxonomy): Eukaryota > Metazoa > Chordata > Mammalia > Rodentia > Cricetidae > Ellobius > Ellobius talpinus. The sequence continues at coordinate 11,961 of LOJH01019969.1, read as the reverse complement.
CTGTCTCAATTTGGAAGCCATCTTACTGTCTTAAAAAAATGAAAATTACCCATGAATTCCATTTGCAGACCTCTACCCAGACGACAAGGAAATCACATGTAGTTGAGCACTGCAGAAGGACAGAATAACTCTTTGAGGAGAAACTGGCAGCCACCTTCCTAGTTGACCCCAAGCTCTCTCTAGACTCTGTACCCTTATGGGATGGGAGGCTGGCCATGCTTGGAATGGTGACTCCCGTGGATGCTCATGGCTCGCTGGGCAGGAAATGCACGTGAGGAGTTATGCTCAAAACAGCTATTTGGGGATTATGTCTTTCTCTAATAGCTTTTCTTTGGAAGTACAGTAACTTCCTGGATTTTGCTGATATTACTCGGCCCAAGGAGTCCCCAGAGGTGTTGCGACCATTATAATCCTGTGTTTAGACTATCCATTTGTGCTTTTCCTATTATCCTGCAGGTGGATGCTAAAACTGTTCCTAGTGTACTTGAACAGTTGCATTTATAAGGGGGGAGGGAGTGGTTTAATGGTGCCTCATATCTCAGTCTTTTGTACATAACATATATATAAATATACATATATAAATATAGATATAATTATATCTCAGTGCAGTCCGTGGTTTAGATTTACAGTTTGCTCTGGGCTTGCACTCTGCCTGGAATATTGTCCTTCATTGAAGTCCAACTGGGACTTCTTTTTTCCAAAATTTTGAGTCTTGACATTGGCACATGACTCTCTGGGATCCTACCACAAACACCAGGAAGCAAGCTAGACTCTGAAGAAGCCTTCAGGGCTGGTGTCCTGAAATATATGTTGGTTAGAAGGTGGACCTTCTCCTTCCTGCCCACCCTCAGTTCTCCACCCTCTCTTTGGTATTCTGTGCGGGGAGGGCATTGCCGGCTTGTCACAGCTGTGGACCTTGAGAGGCACTCAGAGCCCAGGAGCACCAACCTCGTCTTGATTTGCTTAGCTCATTTCTCAGTGAGGACTTGTGCTTGTCCTGTCTGACAGGACTGACCTGAGTCCCAGAAGCGAATCAGCTCACTGCATAGTTAGCTAGTTTAAAATAAGGGCACCTCTATTTCCAAAGTGGCATCTGCTGTGTTGTTGTAGGGCCTGATGCTGTTTTTCAAGGCATGAAAAGATGTATGTCTCCCTTCATCGGCTTGGTGGCCTTCCGGTCACCTCAGCCCCGTGGCTCTTAACTTATTGCCCCCAAATATTCATTTCCCTTCAGCCACAGTGAATCGCAAACGAAAGATCTTGAAATGAAAAAGCACTAATTTAGTTTAAAATGTCACTTTTTTGGTTTTTATTCTACAAAAACCACGAAGTACGCTCTTTATATTTGCTAACTAGATCATGTTCTTTTTAGTGACTCATGTTCATGAGCAGAGTGGAGTTTAACAATCCTAGCCTTTTAAAAAAACCTATTTAATGTAAGATATTCTGCGCGTCATTCAGATATTTTGTATATCCTCTATGGCCTTTATTCTGTACTTCTAATGTACATATTTCTGCCTTGTGTGATTTGTATATTTCACTGGTTTAAAGAAACATTGAAAGGCTTATGCCAATGGAAGATAGAATATAAAATAAAATGTTACTTGTTTATTGGTAAGAGGTTTCAGTTGTCCTTTAGCTAATTCACGTGAAGAGATGTTTTCAGGAGAAGCCACAGGGGTAGCTTAGGACTGCTATGTGTTTGAATAATAGATGAGCGGACAAATTTACCAAAAGCAAACTATTTGGAAGCTTCAAAAGAGTACTCTATATGCAACAGAACAAAAACGGAATTCTCTCTTCCTATATATGTTCCTTCAAAAAGAGAGAGGAGTCAAGCAGATGGCGTAAAGCTGGTCACAAAATTGCTCACATTCTTTCGGCATTATGCATGCGACTTAATTGTTTTAGAGTGCTTTGCTCTTGTAACATCCCAGAGATGAACCAAAGAAGCTCACGCTTTCATCCATGTCCGCCAGATTTTGAGCTCTCTCACGTATATGCACGTGTGTATGCATGTCTGTGTATATCATTGTGTTTACCACTGCAAATGTAAACACTATGCGAGTTTACCGTGGGCTGTGCGGGGCATCTCTGTTCTCCGTTTGAATGGGTACAGTTTTTATGAAAAGAAAACTGCAGCGAGCAGGAACTAAAGGTTCCTTGTGTGATGTGCAATTAATAAAAGGCCTCCAGCTTTCTGGAAATGAATCCCAGAATCTGTTCAGGCCTGTGCAGACTGATACATTAGCTAGCCTTTTGCCCTTCTCTTTTTCTTTCTGGATAACCTTGTAACATACTGAAGCCTTTAAAGGAAACCAAGAATGCATTATTCCAGTAGACCAACATATAGAGTGTTTAAAATAGCATTTCTGGGCAAATTCAAAGGCTTGTGGTTCTAGGAGTCACATCTGTTTCTGTTTTTCTTCAGTTGTATATTGACCAGTGTTCTTTATTGCTAAAACATATACTCAATGTAGCAATGTCAGCATCTTTTTTCTTCCCCTCCTGGAGAGCATTCAAAACCTTCCCAGTACAGAAACATCAATGAAACAATTATACACAGGCTGTGGCAAACAGAACTGTGTTTAAAATGGTCAGTATTGGGCTCCAGGTCAAGGCTGTATTGTTCCAGTCCTGGTTCTTTATGCTCTTGACTTTCCAGGCTGCCACTTCCTATGACAGCGTCTGCCTGCCCACATTCATTCTCAGAAGATTTTTCTCAATAGCAATTTCCAATGTGTTTTTCTGCACCATCATTCAAGCGACTGGAACCTTCAGATAGGGGCCTGAGAGCAGAATGACACACTCTGTGGACAAGGACTGTATTAACTGACTAGAGCGACCATTAGCAAAAGCTACCTAGCAACACTGAAGTATAAGCAGGGAATGTGGATGGCAAAGTTGCTTGTGACTTCAAGTACATATTTCACGTCAGCAAGCATGGAGGCCCCGCTTTGAAGCGCCGCGCTGTTACTGTAAAACATGCTTTAAAGTACTGATTTTCTGGAAAGGTCTTTTCTAGTTTTCACCTCTGGGTGAAGTAGCAAACATATTGTGAAAGGGAAGAGGATGATTTTTTTTAAAATTGCAGAAACATTTAGAAACATAAGATTTAAAATTTATAAAAGGGATCTTTGAATTTGCCTGTTAATGTGGACTTTTTACACTTAAATCTGATGATTGGATGATGTTCTGTGTTGGAGAAACATCTTGTTAGCCAACTTTAGAAAGAAGATGTAAAGAAAAGTTGGTGTGAGCCAATCTAGAAGGCTGAATAATAGCTCTTACAGTGTTTCCAAACCAAGGAGGGACTTGCATCTTAGACCAGTTTTTTTTTTGTATGATTTTCAATTTGGCGGAGATAGAAAGGAGATAAAGATTATTTATTTTTGTTCGTATCTTGTACTTTTCTATTAAAATCATTTTATGAAACCCAGCCTGCTCCTATGTGTGTCTGTATATTTAGCAGAGACGGGCTGAATTCATTTGAGTCTGTTGTGGGCTTGGATACTGGCTTAGAACTTCGAGGAGTAAAAACCAAAACAAACAGCAACCATAAAAAAGAACACTAATATCTCCGGCATGAGAGGTAATTACGCTTGAACCTCAAGGATTTATTCTGTAGATTTGTGCTGGCCTTTTGTTGGCCTCCTGTTAATTGTCCTCTTATTTGTTCACTGTGGACCCCTGTGAAATGATTCTCCCCTGGAGACATTTAGTATGGAGGGAAGGGATTGCCATACCGTTGGGGGGGAATGAGCTGAAGAGAGAAGTAAAGGGGTGTTTAAATGAGCACATGAGATCAACTGGAACATTTTTCTGGTTGCTTATTTCACCACACAAAGGCTGTCATGAGTATCTTAGCTAGGGGTTCCCCCAGCCCCGCACCACTGGAATTTCAGGCTCGGGAGCGGATCTACCCTGTGCAGGTTTAGCAGTACTCCTGGCCTCCACTTACTCCGTGTCCAAGGCCACCTCTCAGTGGCTGAAACCTCAGAAAATGTCCTGGGGAAGAACACTCCCAGTGAGAAAACATGGCTTTAGGTGTGGGACTGGGGTTCTGAACACTTAGGGAACTTGGGGTGACCAGACCGCAGTGATGTGCTGATGCTTGTGTGTGTGGCCCCAAGAATGAACAAAATCCCTTGTAGATGTCTCTGTAGAGACACCGGAGCTCCAGCAAGCTGACTGTCCCCTTAACAGATCTGAGGCTAAGAGGTGGGGCTCAGATTCTAAGGCTGAAGTTTGCTTTGCTACCTGGAAAAGCTGTGGAAGGCGTTGTGACTCTGAACCCCTTGACAGTATACCGTGAGAGGGCAGGTTACTTAGCTCTTGGAGCTGTGCAGGAAAACCCACACAAACAGGATTCTCTTGCATCCTAATGGCACAGCAAATGTTGTCTGGGTGGGGAGGAGGTTAAGGCGAGGGACCTTGGAAGCCTGAGGGGTTCTCTAAGCTGCTGAGTCTAAGGCAACGTTAGACTTGCTCACGGTGGGCGCTGCCTTTCTCCAGGCAAAACTGCAGCCCTGATGTCAGTGCCTCCATATTTGTTTTGTTTAACCTGAATGGTAGAAATTTTTAAAGAAGGCAGCTTAACTGTGGACTCTTAAAGGGGAAGCAGTTTCGCATTCTGGCTTGAAAGCCAGGAAGAGTGGGGGCTGGGCTCTTGGGTAGCAGCTGTTATCCCTGTGGCCTACCTGGTTCCTCAGTGTTGTTTATTTTTTGTTCTTTTTTTCAACAGAGCGCTCCCCACCTCAGGGACTCTTCAGTTCATCACAGTGACAGTTTGGTCCAGGGCATTCCTATGAGGGTGTCTTACACAGCGCAGGATATTTTCCTCTGCTAGATGACAATCGCACTCTCCAGCGTATGAAATTCAAAGTTTTGTCTCTGGACATTGCTAGATGTCCTGGGTGGTGGGGCACCCAAGGGTGGAAGCAATGGCAGTTGCTAGTAAAAGTGTGTGTCGAGATGCTTGCCAATGAGGTTGAAAGTGGAAATGCACCAAAAGCGCTGGACTCTGCGAACACATCTTGTGTGCCCCTCAGCAGATGCCTATGGAGTGGTGAGAGGCCCTTCCTTCCCAGGCTTGGCCTTGCCACTCGCCTGCAGTGTCTTCTAGAACCTTAATAATCTCAGCCCTCCCGGTGGAATAAGGAACAAAGGCAACCATCATACTAAAGTGGATATGTAAATGATGGCTGCCCCAATCCCATTACCACCTGAAGGCTGCCTCACCACCCATTCATAAAGGTGGGATTAGTTGAAAAACAAAGTCAGTATTGTCCAGCCAGACTTCCCCTGGCCCATCTAGCTCCACGGATAGGCCCCTCTAGTAGGTGAGTAGAGGCACCTAAAGCACATTCCATTACTCAGACTGTAGAGAGCTAGGCAGGAAGCGCACCTGGCCAGGAGAGGCCCTTGCCCTTTAGAGGACTCACAGTATCATTAATGTCGGAGAGGGCAGTGCAGCAGTTGGAATGCAGGTAGGACAGAGGGCTGCTGCTCAGCTCCTTTTGGTGGCATGTGTCTCTGTGTAGCAGGGAACCTGTAACTGTTACCTGGGCACGTTGGGAGGCACCTGTGTTGGAAGGTAATATTTAACTCCCTCCCTCCAGCCCTCCCTCTCTCTGTCTCTCCTCTGTCTCAACAGACTCTCATTCATTATGTAGCTTGGGATAGCCCCAACTTTGCTGTCCTTCTGCCTCCACCTCCCAAGTTAGAATTCTGGGGTTATGGGTATGTGCTGCTATGCCTGACAGTGTTTACTCTTGTCTGGCACTAATGGCTTTTTTTTCTTCACTTAGTTTAAGACTCTCAAGGGCCATCTGAGTTTGTACTTTGATTTGTAGATGAAGGGATAGATAATTTAGGGAATTTAAGTTTGAACCAAGTGTCCCTCTACCTACCACTTTCTCTCTTTCTGTAGCAGGCTGGAACCCTGCTTTGCCAGAGCCTCTGTGGGGATGACCTAAGGACTTTCGTTCTGTCTAATGGCAGAGACTGGGAGCGTTGTGGGCTTCAAGATGAAGAGCCTGAGGTCTTGAAAAGTCACTGTGAATTCTCTCTTTCTGTCACCCACCCTGAATACCAATAGTTGATAGAGCCACAGTTTGGGGAGGTCTGGGACCCTGGCTTACCCCTTGGAGGAGAGTCACACATCCTCCAGGCATTCTCTGTGTGGTTTGCTTAGAAACTTCTACTGAAAGTTGTTGTGGTTTTATTACTTTAGCTATGCAAAGATGTGTTACATTGGCTTATGCTGCAGAAAGTGACTGTGCAGTGTAAAGGTTTAATTAGATAGAGGCGTGTTGCATTTGTTTCACCTTGCCTACCCAAGGCCCCTGATTGGTTCAATAAAGAGCTGAATGGCCAATACCCAGCCAGAGAAAGGCTAGGTGTGGCTGGTGGGTAGAGAGAATAAGTAGGAGTGGAAAATCTAAACTCGAGAAGAGAGAAGAAAAAGAAATTGGGAGAAAGAGAGGGATATGCCTGGGGCAGAAGCCAGGGAGAAGCCAGCCAGCTGCCAGCCAGATGTGGAGACAGCAGGAAAGTAAGATACACAGAAAGAATGAAAGGTAAAAGCCCCAAGACAAAACATAGATGAAAAAACAGATTAAAATAAGAGCTAAGTTGAGGTCGCACATTCAAAATTAATAATAAATCTCTCTATCATGATTTGAGAGCTGGTTGGTGGCCCTAAAAGAAAAAGCTTGGTACAGTAAGTCACTGAGATTTGGAATTAGAAATTCCATCCGACAGGTTGGCTCTCCTGCCAAGGCCTTCACTCTATCCCTAGACTCCATGTGGGTCTTCTAGTCAGAAGAAAATGCAGACAAGGTGAGTCCCTGGTACATACTGGTATCCCATCTTCAGGATATATGGGTCCCTGTTGACTCCAGAGGAAGAGACATAAAGGATGTCTGCTTACCTTCATAGGAGAGGCATGGATTAACCCTAGAAAGGTGCCATCCATGTCCAGCCTGGTGGGCTGATGCCTAGAGGCAGGGACAGCTTTTAGAGTGGCTCTGGCGTACGTAGGTCCTGCAGAGAGGCCAGAGCTGACTATAGACCTGGCTTCACTCATAACTGGGCAGGTCATGAATTGAATGTGCTTTTCTCAGAGTGTGATCTTTCATGTTCAGTGAAGCAGCCTAGGCTCTTGGAGACCTTTTGAGGCCTAGATTATGGCTTTTGTTGCATTCGCAGACCTGAGGATGACTGGGATTCAGAGACTAGGGGAATGACTCATTTACTCCCACATACCCACCATAGGCATGGTAAAAGGGAAAGACAAAAAGCTTAAAGATAAAAACAAAAGACCAAACAAACAAACAAAACAAAAACCCCAAACAACCCTGGCTCCAAGATTTGCTCATTAGCTGTGCATCCTTTGGCCATTTACTTAACCTCTCTGAGCTTAAATAGTTTCATCTATAACGTAGGAGACTGTGATCGTGTTATGGGTGAGAATGAGCACTGGCAATTCTGCTAGCCTAACACCCACCGAGTGCTTTTGCTGCAGGCGCCACAGGCATATGAGAAAACAACCTCTTCTCCTCACCAGGGTTAGGCAACTCAAGAACCTCTGGATCCCACAAACTCAGGGTGCTCCATTGAAATGACTCAGTGGAGGTCCACAGTCATGCCCAGAAGGCTTTTCCCTGTTCGAAGAGAGATCACTCCCACTGAGCAGTATGAATTCACCAGCTCCACAGAGCAGGGTGGAGGCTGAGAAGTAGGAGACCAGGTCACCAGGAACTGAGCATAGCAGGGTCCCAACCCTGGCCTTAGCATCCTAAGCATGAGCTGCTGCAGTCTGCAGCCGTCAGTTACGGCCCTTGGGCAGACTCTCGGCTTCCTCCCGGCTTCAGTCTTTTTCTCTGTAAGCCCAGGGATAGCAGCACAGGCTTCTGGACCCCAGTGGCTTCCCCTCACTGTGCCCAGGATGTTGGGCCAGGGGAGAAGAGTGGAGATCACAGCCTGACTTTTGACAAGGACTCTCGTCCAGGAGGGGTCACCTGGCTGTTCCTCTTTCTTCCAACATTGGAGGGCGCCATGATCAGCAGGCAGGGAATTCTCCTCTGCATGGGAATCAAAGGACATCAGAGCTCTTAACCCAACCCATCTGGTCTGCATTCTGACCTACCACTGCCTGCCATTTTGCTGTGTGGCTCTGGGTACGTTTTGTGTCTTCTCTGGGCCTCATTCTTCAATATGTGAGCAGCAGTTTGCACCGAGTCATTAAGCATTTGATTTCTCTTTCAATTAGCCTTTCTCCAAGAAGCCGCCCTTATTCTGAGTTGGGAAACATCACCATCCAATGAAGCAAAAGGAATCTGGACTACATTGGTTGGCCTTTGTCCTTCTACCCTTCTGCCCTCTGCCCATGGGCCTTGCCCTCCCCTTGCCCCTTCTAGGTACTCTCTTTCTCTGTAACAATCTGAAATTCTGAGTTTCAAAAGCACCCATACAGTCTTGGCCCACTTCTTGGTTTTCCTGGGGTCCCTCCTGCCCCATCTGTGAAAGGGGTAAGTCCCGTCCATTGTGCAGATGGCCCCAGAAGTGGTTTTCAGGTGACCAGCCTAGATGGTGATCACTCAAACGCTAATTGGCAAGAGGGGCTGCGGCTGAGCCCTTTGCCAGGGCAAGCACAGCTGGTGATGCTACTGAGTGGTGGACAAGGAGTGGGATGGAGCTGGCTGCTTGCAGCATGCAGTCTCCAGGCTGTTTGCACTGTAGTGAGCACAGGTCTTGCCTAACAGGCTGCTTTCCTGGAAGATTCCCTGGCAGGCAGGTGAGTTTCCTCTCTCGGGTCCTCTCCTGAAGTCCTTGACCCAGGCTGTCACCTATACTCTCTAACTTTATTTTTCCCCTCTGCATTTCTTCAGGGCCTCTACCAACACAATCTTTTTCTGGGTGAAGAAATCACTAAGACTTTCTCTTGTAGGGAAGGGTTCTGACTTAGTACCATTTGGGGTAGAGCACCAGAATGAAAGGACCTATGAGGGTGCCCCTAGACAATGGGAAATCCACACTCCCTGCTTTTTTTTTCCATGAGAAGCTTCAACCACTTGAATTTGGGGCTTGAAACCCAAGAAACCAGCCTAACTGTTTGCACCTCTCCTGCTGCTTCTTGCTAAATTTCATTAGGGCTAACAATTTGTAGAACACTTACAGTGTAATGTGATTTGAATGGCTGGCCCTAGCTGCTAGAGATGGAGGCTCCCCTGGGCGTGGGAGCCTAGGCAGTGGTGATGGGGCCTCCCTGAAGTGGGGTATGGCGCCCTGAGCTATGAAGGCAGACAGCATCTTGCCAGCCAGGGTGTCCACCCTCAGAGTCAGGAGGGGCGATCTCCAGCCTCCCTTCCCTCTTTGCCCTGCAATCAGTTTTGTTCCTGGAGACTGAGCAATCTTAGAGTTTCAGCATGCAATAAAACATGCTCAACCACAGGCCTCCGTTGAACCAGGACTGCTGGAGCTGCCCGCCAAGCCTGCTGGCCAGCAGTCTACACGGGTAGGCGGAATTGATAGTGTGGGTCCTGCCTCTGGCTTTGCTTTCTGTTTTGGCTTTGTAACTAAAACAGAACTGATGCCTGAGCGATGGGACGGTCCCGTTTTATTTTTATCACCTATCAAAGTTTCACGCCCATGTGTTTAAGTGTGGAGTAGTTATGGTGTCACAGATTCAGTTTGCTTTTGGATCCCTGCCCTGCCTCATCCTGTGACCTCAACCATGTCGTTTTCCATCCCTGAGTATCAATTTCCTGCTTTACTAAACTAAGCCAGTGTTTCCTACCCTGCACAATTAATTAGGCAAAGTATCTACAATAGCGTCCTCCACAAGAGCCATCACCAGCTGTGGAGAGTTTGCTCGTTGCGGTGAATTAAAGCATTCTGTTCTCCAGTGCATTGAGCCACATATCGGGGGTTCAATACCACTACACTAAATGACGGCGTAGCTATATGATTTCCCATCAGGGTGGAAAGTTTGGGACCGTGCAGGCCTAGAACTACACCTGCACACACGAGATGCTAAGTAAGTGTCCAGAAGGGAACCAAGCCTTTGTCACCTTCCACCAGCTGAAGAGGCCTGGGGACCAGTGCTGGCTTCAGTGAGACACATGCATGACAGCAGTTTGCTCAGAATTCAGGATACGGAACTCTGAGAGCGGCTGTCTTAGTGTTGGGCATTCTGTTGTTGCCCGACCCCCACCCCTGCACCATCTTCCTTTTATTTTCCTTCATTTTTGAGACAGGCCTTTGTTATGAAAGACAAGCTGGCTTTGTCCACTATACCCATTCCCTTTGACAGTGCAACATTGAAACAAGGATTTTCAAGGAGCTGGGAGGCAACAGCTGACAGGTTGCAGAGCCTTGGACTCTGCAGGCCAGACTCTGCACATTCTCCCAGGACCTGCTGTTCTGGATGCCTTAGTTACATACAGACTGCCAGCTGGGGTGAGCTGGGGTGCGGGGAAAGGGTGCAGTTACAAAGTGATTGGAAGGTCAGCCTGAACCTGAGGAGCAATGAGGGAGGCTCTGGGGAGGATCCCAGAGCAAGGAATTCATGAATTAACCTTCACCATGGTTTCTAAGTTAACAGAGGACATCAGAGAATTGCAGATCTAGGGCTCTTCCTTGGTTATTCAGATTTATTGTTCAGGCAGAGATTCCCAGGGAGTCTGTTTTTCCTTAGGCTCCTGGGGGACCCCAGCACTAGAGAATGTTAATAGGCTCAGGTCTTGGGAGGGTCACTTGTGGGCAATCATAGCTTCTCTGATCTCAAGATGATAATGGGCCACAGGGTGGCTGGAAGGCAGTCATTGGCTCTTGCTGAATACACACAAGTCCCTAGTGAGAGGACTTGATTGTTCATTGTCCAATCAGCACACTTTGGCTGCCTTGGTAAGGTGGAACATAGGGGCTGCAGCTTGGCTCCCAAGGGAAGTTCCTTCAGCTAGCCCATCGCCTACCTACTATTTCATATTCAATTCAGATTGTTGTCAAGACTATTGAAAACAGTGAAGACACAGAAGCCACCTCTGTGCGGCTGATGGACAGACCACGGAGGAGGGGTAGGTACAGACAATGGAGTATTAGTCAGACTCAAGGCAGAAGGCCATCTTTCTGTGGGAAGGGATGCACATGAGTCTGGAGGAAATTAAGCTAAGTGAAATAAGCCAGACGCAGAAAGACAAATACTGGATCCAGTTGCACTTAGAGAGTCTAAAATTGCCACATGTGTAGCAAGGGTAGTAAGTGGTGGCCACTCGGACTTTGAGGGTTGGTGGAGAGGAGGGGAGGGGGTGCCAAGAGTGAACAGTATGATAACGTGCTCTTAAAAACTCGCTGACGGTGTTATGTTCTGAGGCAGAGGGAGGAAATGGTGGGGTGGGAAGAGGAGAACTGAATTTTAATGATTTGCAAAGCCATCTCCTTTGGCAATGTCGTTTTTGTTGCTTTGTCTAGGGGAGTCTGGGGACCAGGAAGGTCTTTTGTTCTGGAGTTTCTTTTCCTTTCCAGAAGGCATTTGCCTTAGCCATTAGTGTGTGTTGGTTGTGTGGTGGCTAATAAAGGCTTTATAGTTAATCCGGTGACTGTGGGATGTTTAAGAGTAGTGTTAGGTGTCTGACTTGATGGTCCAAGGGTCTTCATCCTTTTTTGTACTCAGATTTTATCTCTTACTTTATAATGGAAACAAGCAGGAAAATCTTGTTCCGTGTATTTATGAAGAAAAATCAGTGCACATTGTTCCTAGCCATTATCTCTAAGTGGCAAAATTAGTGTTTATTTTCATTGATCTTTCTGATGGCTATAAATGGCTTTTGCATGAATTAAAGTCTTTTTAAAAATATAAATATGGATCATCCGGATACAAAGTAATGATCAGCATGTGTTATGTGACTTTGTGGAGAGCTGCGTAGTGCCACGCCTTAAAGATGGCGCTGGTTTCCG
>LOJH01019968.1:34455-47827 GCA_001685095.1 Ellobius talpinus | reverse complement strand
TGTCTAGACTGGGATTTTACCCTTCTGCTCAAACAGCTTACTGCCAGAATATGACATGTCGATCTTTCAGGCCACGAGGACATTGGTAATAAGATAGTTTCTAGTCAAGACCAGCTTAAATGATGCTTTCTACCCAAGCGAGAATGAAATAAATATCTACCTCTGCAGTAGCATATTCCACTGTAGGTGTCTCAATAACATTTTTTTCTTTTTGATAGGTATTTTTGTCTTTGTCAGTTTTTGCCACAGTGTTTTGATCATTATGGTTCCAGAGCTAGAGATATAGCTTTACCTTCCACCCAGGAAGAACCTGAGGGTTCATTGTTAATTACCTGTGAATTGTGTCTAAGTTAGAGTCGTAGGTCTTGTGTATGCTGTTTTAGTCTCTGTGAACACCTATCAGCTCATGCTGACTTAGAGCAGTGTTTCACAATCTGTGGGTCTCATATCAGTCACCAAACATATCAGATATTTATATTATGATTCAAAACAGTAGCAAAATTACAGTAATGAAGTTGCAATGAAATAAGTGTATGGTTGGGGGTCACCATAGCATGAGGAACTATACCAAAGGGTTGCAGCATTAGGAAGGTTGAGAACCACCGCTCTAGAGGGTCCTGTCTTCCTGATGTCCTCCATCTCTGCGGCTCTTACACTCCCCTCTTCTTCTGCAGAGTTCCCTGAACTTTGATAGGAGGGATTTTATGAAAACATTTATTTTAGGGCTGAGTGGTCCAAGGTCTCTTACTCTCTGCATATTATCTGGCCTCTGTCATGCTCTCTGTATTTGTTCCTCTCTGCTGCAGGAGGAAGTATCTCTCTATAGAAAACACTCAGTAGTCACTATTGTTAAGTTGGGAGCGTAGACCCCAGCCCCTTGCATCTATCCCAGCCTCCAAGCCTCAGAGTTTGTATTGGTCTGGACTCCAAATCACAGCAGACCAGGTCCTGACCTCTCCCTGGTGGGGGGTGGTGGTCAGGACCACTCCCAAGAGTATTTAAATGAACTCCCAAAAGAGGAACATGTGGTCTCTTTTCCTTCCTCCCGGGGCCACCCGAGAGCACAGAACTCCCTTTAAAACTGGATATCTCTTAATTTGGCTTGATTGGGATTTTGCGTCGGCAGAGAGCTCACCATTAGGAAAATATTCCTAACAACTATTACTCTTTTAAATGTTTTCCAGCGATGACTCCTTTCTTCCTTGATATTTTGGTTTGGTTTTTCCTCTGGTACATAGGCACAAAAGGAAATACACAAAACTTTACAGATTTTAGCCTTCCCTTATTAATTCTTCTGTTCATTTTCTGATTAAATTTGTTAAAATGTAATATGGGTATCATTAAATGGGGGTATTTCCAAGTTTTTATAGATTTTTTTCTACAGACTATATACACTAAAGAATTTCATATAGCTAAGATATAACACAGACTTAATTCAGTGAGAAGAGTGCCCACTTGGCACACATTTAACAAGGAAGTCAGTGGTTCCAGACTCCCATCTTGAGTTCTCTCTGGGTAGAATGGTTACTGAGCTCACTTCTGAATCGACAAAGAAGCTGAAACCATGGGGAGTTATAATTAGACAAATAAAAAAATGGGGCTCGTATCAAACTTTTCACACATTTAATGTACCTGACAGTCTATCAAAAAAGCAAGTGTCTCTCAAGACAGAATTGCCATGGATGGCTGAGCTTGCCAAACCACCAGAGCATGAAATCAACCCCGCGCTTATCAGCATTCAGCTTATGGAAGCGTTTTTCTGGGAGCTGGAGTCCCTAGCTCGGAAACTTCTTTGGCTGTGCTCAAAATGAAGACAAAGATTGTGCTTATCAATTTCACTTAATTAGGTTTTTACACGACTTTCATTTCTGTTACATTGGCTAATTAGCAACGTGCTGGGAAATCAACCCTCTCCCCTTCCCCCCCACCTCCCCCAATGCAGTCTCTAGAGTTCACAGGCGTTTCCACATTCGTCCTCACTAAAATCAGCATCTTTCCCTTCACTTCTGTGATGAGTCAGGCTCGAGGGGAGTTCCCCATTGAGATGCAGTGGCTGTACTATTAATTTTGTTCTATACTTTCCTCTCGCCGAGAAACAGGTTGTTTGATTCATGAGAGGACTCTGTGCTTATGTTGTTGAGCAGATTTACGGAGTGCATGTGCTGAGCAACACAGCACACTGACGGAAATCACTGTGTTTCATATTCGTGTGAATTTAAAACATTTTTTTTCCAAACTGGTAAATGAAGAGAAACACTGGTACAAAACAGGCTATTTGCCTAGTGGACTTCAGTGTCATGGCCTCACATACTCCTTCGCATCACTCCTGATAGGATATTGGAGAAAGATCAATGAAGTTTGTTACCCAAATCATAACATTCTATATTAGGAAATTATTTTAATAGAACAACAACAACAAAGCCAGAAGAATGAGAATAGCAATAAAAACACATCCTTTATATGTCTTTTTTCTTTTTTTCTCAATGAAATATTGGTAAATAAAGGTAAAGGTCAGAATTATTAAGAAGGATAATTGTGATGGAATCCTGTCTAAACTGTCTGAATAAAATAGCATATCTACATGTGAAAATCACTTCTTTTGGAATTTGAAAGAGTTCTAAATCACATCTCTAACTCTGATTAATACTAGATGTATTCCTGAGGTCTGATTATGATACTTTGGAATTTAGAAGCAACAACTTAAAATAGGTATAGTAACCTGTATTTTTAGTCATTATTAAGCCTAAAGGTAGCTTTCCTGCTGACTGTTTGCATGGCTCGACTATGAGAGGAGTGAATACTCTTTGTAATTTAGAATCATAGTAGGTAATAAAGATCAGGCCTCATATTTCTTCTGTGCCTTCTGGAGTATTTATCAGAGTTTTTAAAGCGAGGTTTGTCACTCCATGAAGGCAGCTTTCCTCACACACAAGATTCTTGGTATGCCCAAAGGCTTGCTTGTAAACTGTGCACATGTATGTATGGTAACATGCAGATGTAATTAGTTGTCTGGCCAGCGGTTTGTGTTGTTGTTGCAGTTTTTGAACTTAAACATGTTCTAGCTTGTGGACACTAGAGAAAGACACTGGAAAGATTTTCTACTCTCCATTTCAGAAAGGCCAGAAGCAGGAAGTAAATAAAATTAGTTCAGTTTCAGCTACACAGATGCAATTTCCTCTTCTTGAGGATAATATCTATTCAAAGCTGATGGCTTTTAAAGAGCAAACTCCTACCCAATTTCCTTCCTCCTTCAGCAGTTTTTTAAATGTTTATCTGTGGAAAACACTGCAAAGCTGCAAAGGCTAACCCTTAAATGATCATGCTCCTTGTGGCTATTTAGCAAGACACATCCTGCCCACAATTGAGAGAGCAACATCAGAACGCTATTACAGATAAAACTGTGCGAAAATGTTCTAGTCCATTCTCACACGAGGCGTTTACCACTGTGCTCTTGTTGGTTTCCTGCCGTCTCCAGGGTTAAGATAAACTTTATAGAGCAGGGCGAGATTATCATAATTACAAATTATATCTTATTGTTATGAATTAAAAGTCAAATTGTAATTCTGATTATAAACAATTTCCTGGCGTGTTTCCTAGGAAAAATCATGAGAAAATGTGTGAAACCAAAACCACCTGGAATATGATGACAGAAGATAATAGCAATTGCATACATAGATGAAATGGTTGTCTTCTAGTTATAGCATGTTATTTCTAGATGAAAACCTTACTGAAATCACATAATATCAATTCTGTCTTCATGCCCCCAGTTCATTGTTACCTGATCTTAACCATGCTTTCTCTCCTAACCTAAGCTAACAATATCTGAAAACTAACTTGCAATGCTGCAATGTTTTATTTTCTACTGTTAGCCCCTTCTCTTTGCCAACATAATGAACAGATCTGTTTCTCGTGTATTCAGCGTATACTCAAAATGTATTTGCTTAATGAGTAAGGGAATTATCAAACTAATGTTCGAAATAAAATATAAAGCTAAAACTATTCTATGGAAATTTTAAATATCAGTAGCAGAACAATGATGCTATTTTGTCCTTGATTACTTTCAGCCCACATCCTTTCTATAACTCTTCTAGAGTTCTGTCAATTGCAATACCTTTCTGCCTCTTGGAGTCACCAAAGTTCAGCCAATGTTATTTAGTATCACGCAAACCAGCTTGAAAGTATGTGTTTTGCTAATCTGTTGACATTGCATTTACCATGACCTGAAAAATGACGGTACCGGTTGCCATTCCAACATAGATGGGGAAAAGATCCCGAGTCCACAACATTAAATGAAGAGCCATAGGCAGTGGATGGTTGTGGAGACAGGGAGACTCAGTCTTCCCCAGAGACAAGCCCCTCCCCAATAGGTTATCCAGTCCTACGTGGTCATCCCTAATCACACATGCATGTGAGCAGCACTAAAAGTACTCAACAGGTTATATTTATGAACTCATATAAATACAAATATATCTGTATAGAGTACATGTATATTAGTATTGTGTAATGATGATAATTAAAGAAGAAGAGGTCATGAATTTGAGACAATAGCAGGGGAGACACAGGAGGAGACAGAGGGAAGAGAGGGAGGGATAGAAATGATGCAAATACCATATTCACATATGAAAGTTTAAGAAATACATACATAAAATAAAAAGGAAATTGTATTTGTTATAGCTGTAGTTGCTTTCAGACAAATTATCCTAGTTTAATCTCTTCCTTATTGTTTCTTTAATTTAAAAATATGAGTTTGTTCTGGTACTTAAAGCAATATTTCCAAGAATATTTAGTAGAAAGAAAGAATTTTAAGGAAGTAGAGACATAATAATTTATAGTCTTCTGTAAGTAAGTTAGTGAACTATTAAAACGGAAGTTAGGCCACCCTGTAGTATAAACATGCAAAGTCCTGAGAACTTATTTTTTGATGAAAAGCCTTTGGTTATGTCCTCAGGTCCTGGGTGCATTAATTGCTTCTCTTCTGTATGTGGGAATACTAGTGGAGATATTTGTGAACTTGAATATATCACATGTGAGGTGATATTTTCAAAACTCAAAATAAAATAATATTTTTGCACATTTTGTTCAATTATCTCATGTTTGTCTTTGAAGTTTTAACATACCAAGTCCTCTTCTTAGTACTTTACATGCCTGGAAGCAGGAAGCATTTGTAATTTCATATTTACTGTTTGTTTAATATTGTCTTTCATTCACCCTCTCCACGCCTTCACATTTCCTCCCTTCCCCCCCCCGAAAGCCATACCTCTCTGTGTTGCCCCAGCTTGTTTGAAATTTTCAGTGATCCTCACGCTTCAGGTTTCCAAGTAATGGGATGGCAGGTACCAACCACTAAGCCAGGTTTTGTCTTTCAAAATACAAAGCTATAAAAGCATATGCCATCAGTTTTGAGTTTTCTGTTTTGTTACAAATATAAATCACCTCAGTAACATATGCATTAAATTTGTCACAAGTAAATGCTTAGATTTCTTTTGCCTCACTTTGACCTAATTCGTTCCTAATGGTCTCTTAAGTTGGCCTCGTGAGAAGTCATTTTGAAAATAATATGCAATTTGGAGGATGAAAAGGCCTAGAAGTTCAGTTCCTGCTACAACCTATTTCCCCTATTGGGAGCTCTAGTTTATCGCACTCCTGCATCCATGCCATTATATCATAGATTTCAGGAAGCTTACCAAAACAGGGGGTGATAAAACACACATTTCATAGTATCAAGGTAAGTTTTAAAAATTATTTTTCTATTACTGTACAAAATGGTTTTGGATATTGATAGTTACCCTGGACCTTCAGTATAATTATTTAGCATATAAATATCTTTTGACTAATGTTTACCAATTTATACATTGCAAAAAATTACCAGTTAAAAACACAGCTTACCCAAGTCATACCATTTTTAAGATTGTATATTTTTATTTTATATATTTATTTTGTCTGGGGAAATGTCATTGTGCAACATATCTGGCACCCTACAGTCAAGATCATTTTTCATTGGAAACTATTAAAAGAATTCAGGAAACCAAATCCAAAAGCCTATTGTTTTCTATATTTAAACCTCTGTCCTTGTTTCAAGATTCTGTATACAAATTGGAGAGGATTTTGCTGGAATGTATTCAAAGAGCTCAAGCCAGAAACAGCAAATCCCAAACACTGAATTCTTAATTTGTTTCTGGATAGCTTACAATTTGGGTAGAACAAGTTTGAACAGGGTGTTTTGATCATCTCAATTAAGTTCACCTTGCTTCAAAAAACATAGGACAGTGTTGATATAGAGCATAGAAGAAAAAAAGAATTTTTCTCAAAGATTTGGGACACAGTTGTTTAAGTGAATGTACAGAAAAATTTGTGTTTGGCAGATTCTAAGTATCTTGTCCCAGGAGACTAGTGTGTTACAAAAATCATCCCCCCTGGGGTGCTATTTACAGTGATGTAAATTGACTGCTACAGTAAATAAAAGTTCCCATAATTATCAAATTATCATTATATGATCTCAGGCATCTTAACCCAGGGCAATCAAGGCATGTGTAAAGGAAAGGGAAGAGCATCTGAGGATGACAACTAGAGACTTTATACAAACTCTGGCAATGTGGGGAATAACATTGACCTGTTCCAGGAGCCTTGTAATATTTTATCTATAGTCAGTACATTTGTATCAGCGAATTGATTATTTAATCATGAATACATAAAGGAATGTAATCCAGGAATTTATACATGAGATAGGACAGAAAGAAGAGGAACTTATTGTCTGAATGAAACTTTGCCATAGTTATTAAGAATATATTGTTTTTCTATTTCTTTTCTTCAGCAGCAAAAAATATGTTTTTGCCATTACATTGATAATAGAATTATGTTTGGAAGATTGTTTGGGGGTTGTCTTAACAAAGATGTTTGACTCTTAGCATTTTCCTTTCTCTAATACCTGTCTTTAGACTCCTATTTGAAAAGTGAGCACTGCTGGCCTCCCTGATCTCTCATCCCCAATCAAGCCTTGAACACAAATTGCGTATGTGTGTGTGTGTGTGTTTGTGTGCGTGTGCATGTGTGTATTCAGGAGGAGCACCGTCATTACTTTAACTCAATTAGTTTTGAGGCTTGGAACTTTTATCTATAAGTCAGAGAACTGATTTCCAATATCCTTCAGTTATGCTAGTGCAAATACCTGTACTTTCTGCAATGTGCTAAAATTCACGCGGAGTCTGATATTTCTATAGCATTTAAAAGCTTATTCCATTTATGTGTTCCTTCCAAAGTTGGAGTGTTTACTAATGTGTGAATGTGTTCTCCTTGCCTTACTTTTGTTTGCAAGTATCTCTGCTTTTACCAAGCAATCTCTTAAATCTTTGCCCATATCTTGCTTTATTCAGCATCTGAAACTGCAATCAGTCTCCTTACCACCAAGCTCCACAGGTGTTGATTCAATAATCACAACAACCTCATACATAAAGCATCAAATAAACAAATGTGCCAACAAACAAAGAAAAAAACCCAAAATCCTTGAGTCTGCACTGAATATGTATGGACATATTTTCCCTGTCACAATTCCCCAAACATTGCAGTATGCCATTTTGTTACCTGGAATTTATACTGTTTTGGGAATTTTGAGAGCCTAAGTACAGCTAATATGCAAATCCTACTCCACCTCATATAACACTTCTGGACTTTAGCATCCCTATAGGGTTCAAGGACAAATTCTCTCTAAAAAATGAGGAGCATTATTAGATGCTGAAGTCCACAACTTAATGTAGGCAACTTTATTTTCTTTCTGTTTATTTTAAAGATTGTATTTTATTTCCAAAATTTCTCCCTTCCTGTTCCTCACCCATATTCTCCCATGTACCCCTCCCCAGTCTTCTACAAATCCATGGCCTCATTTTTCAACTGCAGTTATTTTGTGCACATAGGTATATATATATATACATGTATATGTATATGTATGTATATGTATGTATATGTATGTGTATGTATGTGTATGTACATGTATGTACGTGTATGTACATGTATGTATGTACGTGTATGTACGTGTACGTGTACGTGTGTATATGTGTGTATATGTGTGTATATATGTGTATGTATGTATATATATATATATACACTTCTCTCTGTTGTTCCCCTATCCAGACAATGGTTCCATTTTACTTTACCAGTTTTTGCAGCTGTTACAGGCATTGTACTCACAACTGAAAATTTGGAGCTTAGAGCAACCAATAATTATAAAAAAACAAAACAAAACATGTGATGCTTGTCTTTCTGGGTCTGTGTTACCTCACTCAATATGTTTTCTAGTTCCACCCATTTGCCTGCAAAGTTCATGATTCTGTTTTTTATTATTGCCAAATAATATTCCACAATGTATATGTGAGACATATTTAATTATCCATTCACCAACCGAGAGACATCAGGCTGTTTCTTTTCCTGAGCTATTTTGAATAGAGCATCAATGCACAGGGCTTGGCAAATATCTGTGGAGTATGAATTGAGTATTTTTGGCAAATACCGAAGAGTGGTGTAGCTGGGTCATTTTGTAGATTTGTTTTTAATTTGCTTGCTGAAATTCTCCACACGAATTTCCAGAGTGACTGTACAAGTCTGCAATCTCACCTGTAGTGAATGATGGTTCCCTTTTCCCCATATTCCTTTCAGGGTTTCTCGGCCATTGTTTCATTGATCTTTGCCATTCTGACTAGAGTGAGATTACATCTCAAAGTTGTTTTGTTTTGCATTTCCCTGATTGCTAGTGATAATGAACATTTCTGAGATATTTTTAAGTCATTCTCTTTGAAAGAGTCATTTGTCTTTCTGACTCTGTTTCTGACATCTATGTATATCCTGGATATTAAACTTCTGTCTGATGTATACTTTGCAAAGATCCTCTCCCATTTTGGGGCCTTTCTCTTTATCCATCTGGTTGCTTTTGCTCTGCAGAGCTTCTTAGTTTAATGAGGTCTCCTTGTTTATTGTTGGCCTTAATGGTTGGGTAAAAACATTCTATTTAGGAAGTCTTGTTGTATTGTATTTTTTTACTTTCATTTATTTCAATAAATTTTATTTCTTTCTTGATTTCTTTGATCCATATATCACTTATTAATGAGTTGTTGAATCTCCATGGGTTTCCATGTTTACTACAGTTGTTTTTGCTCTCCATTTTAAGTTTTATTGTACTATAGTATATACCTTTAAAAATATCATAGAAGAAAACCTCCCCAAACTAAGGAAAGGTACAGGTCCATACAAATACAAGAAATGCACATAATACCAACTAGATGAGACCAGAAAAGAAAATACCCAGGAAATACCACAGTTAAATACTAAATATACATAACAAAGAAGGTGTATTGAAAGATTCAAAAGAAAAAAATGTAAGGCACATATTAAGGAACACTCATCAAAACAACATCATATTTCTCAATGAAACCAGAAGAGCCTGGAATAAGATATTCCAAGTTCTAAATACCATGACAACCAGCTTAAAATAATAAATCCAGCAGAATTACCTACCATATTGAAGGAGAAAGGAAAAAATTTCCACTACATTAACAACTTTAAAAAGTGAAATATGACAAACTAAACCAAAGAAAATACCGGCAGCATTATTTCAGGCTGAAGAGAGGAATGGAGGATATAATTTATTTAAAAAGCAGCGGGAAGGAGGAACGTCATACAACAGTGCTCACGTAGGAGGTTTATTGAAGAAGAGAGAGAAGGGGCAGAAAAGGAGGCAGAGAAGGAGCAGAGACTGGCCCTGGAGACAGGAGTAGCAAAAGAGAAGGAGAGAAAAAGGGAGGGAGGGAGAGGGAAAGAGGAAGAGGAAGAGGGGAGGGGGAGGCAGAGAGAGAAGGTCTGCAAGGTCCACCTTTTCAAAGGGAACATAGCAAATGTGCACAGGAGGTGCTCTTAATGGCTGCAGCTTAGGATGTATCCTGTCAGGGACCCAAGGGCAAGTCAGTATAGATGCCTGAATACTAACAATGGGTATAATAGAAAGATTATGAGAAGAATTACAAAGCTGTGGGATTCCTCTTTCTCTCTCAACCTGTTGGCCATCAGGCTGAGAGGGAAATGAGACAGAAGTGGGTGACAGAAAGCTTTGTAAGTGGCCCATGAGCACTGACAGAGGGAGGACTCTGGGAGACATACTTTGGTGAATCAGATAAACTTTATTCCAGAGTACAAGGAATATACAGGTTTGGGGAGCCTGGGGACAAACCCCAGTTTTCATTAAGTGGTGAACTCCTATCACAAGGCTTAGCTGTGGCAGTAGGGTCATTTAGGATAGCTCCTAGCACAAGTCTTCTTAGCAGGGATCTGGGACAAGATAAAGATGAATCAGGTTTAAAGACAGCTTTTAGAAAAAGTCAGTTCTCCAGGCCCAGGGAAAATCTCCAGATAAGGGCAAGTAGAGAGCAGGAAGCTTTGCTAGAGAAATAGGGAGCCTCCAGATTGCTAAGCTTAGAGAGAAAGCTGCTAGGCTAGGGCAGGCTGCAACCTCTAATAAGCCAGCAATGGATTCCAAAATAAAGCCATACTTATTAAGACAAAAAAATAACCATTGAGAACACAGACAACACCAAAACAACAATACCGCAACTAACAAATGTATTTCAACTATAACTTTAAATGTCTGTGACCTCTATTCTCCAATCAAATGTCACACACTGATGGAATGGATCAAGAAATAAACCCACATATCTTCTGGCCAAAAGTAACACATTTTTCACTGGAAAAGTCACTGCCTTAGAAAAGAAAGAAGGACAGACCCATTCAAATCCAACCAAATGAGGGGAAGACAGCAGGCATCACTATTAATAATACCTGACTTAAAAGACCTCAAACTAGAAGTAATCAGAAAAGGTAAAGGGGCTCCTTCTTTCTCATCAAAGACATTAACCAAGGAAACGTTATGATTTTAAACATACTTGCACCAAACTTAGGGACACTAATTTTCATTAAAAATAAATAAATAAATACATAAATAAAAATAACATAAAAATAAAAAAACTAAAAAGCTAGAGATCAATCCATCCAAATAATTGAGGGTCACTTCGATATCCTGCTTTCCTTAATAGAACTTTTTGACAGGAAAAAAAGGAATAGAAAAACATCAGGGTAAATTGACACCACACTTTTTCCTTTCAAATTAAACATTGTTTTGGGAGAAAATTCAGACAATTTCAGTTCCAAGTTCAGATCCGGGGACACTTGATGAGTGATAACTGCACTTGTTCTGAGCACCATTCCTCCATGTTCTACATTTTACTGCATTTATTTTCTACGTCGGCTACATATGTGGATTTTAGAAATGCAACTTCCCATCCTGTGAAAGCACCAACAAGTCATTCTGGAGGTCTAGCTAATGTAGGTTATTTAAATCTAGCTAATTATCATCCTTAGACGTCACTGAGTATTTTCGTTCTGTTAGCATTTCTCCTCTACTTTTAGAGCTCTGGGTTGCTGCTGTTTCCATGTACCCTTCCTTGCTAATGTTACTGCTTCACTTATCTCACTATTTTGAAATGGATTTTAACAGAATTCCCCATAATTTTCAGAAAAATTAAATGGAGGAATAATAAGCTTTTGTAGGGTATTTTTTCTTGTCATCATGATAATTATATATATATAGGGGAAATTAAACTATTTTATAATTACACGGTTTTATATGAAGATAAAGAAAATCACCACATGGAAAATAAAAATTGGGCAATGCCTAAAGTTAAGTTGAGGTCCATTAAGAAGAGAATAAATTAGTAAAATGATTACTTTCTAATGGGCTTGTTAAGTGGAATAACCCAATTCCATGTTTACATGTCTTGTTGCAATCGTTATTTACAGTTCAAAAATTTAAAAAATTGCTAAAAATTTCACTCTGATCAGATATAGCAGTTCTCATACACATAGGCTGCATTAATGGGATAAAATCTGAGTAGGGGACATTAAAACTTCAAAAATATAATTCATTTACTATTTACACAGAAAACTATGAACATCACGTATTTCTCTCTCTCTGTTTTTGCTGCTGGCTTTTTAAAATTTCATTCATTTTATTTTATGTGTTGAAGTGTTTTGTGTGCATCTGAGTCTGAGCACTTCTTGCAAGACTAGTGATTGCAGATGTCCAAAGAGCAGTTATGAACGATGAACTATGATGTGGCTTCTGGGAACTCAATCCAGGTTCTTCTGTATAGGAACCCATTTTTGAAAGTAGATACTTTTGTATACATTTTGTGGATGTCAGTAAATTTTATAACTTTCCTCACAAAGATACTTGGTTTGTGTGTGTGTGTGTGTGTGTGTGGTGTGTGTGTGTGTGTATGCTGATTATATAAGATTGGCTTTTCTACCCTCAGGGATCATTATCTGTAAAAGAATCTGCAAAATATGTCCCGTTCCTTAACTTGGCTCCATGTGGCTCGAGTGGGACCTTGGCATAAAGCAGAAATCATGCCTGTGCTGGTCACTCATATCCATTGACTGATCTAAGTAAGACCCATCAGCTTTCTGCTTGCTACCATGAAACTGTGACAATATGATTTCTTTGCTTGAGAATAATTTAAACTTTCAGGCTTTCTCCAGCTTTGGACACTGATTTTTAAAGTAGGTTTTCAAACTGTATACATTTAAAATTGAAGACACAACCTGCTTGTGATGCCTCCTTGATGTCCTATTGAGAGCAAAGGGAAGAGAAAGATTCAAAGGACAGTGCTGAGACCAGCTTTCTCAGTCATGTCTCCACGGTGATGTTACCACTTAGTTCTGCTTTCCTAAGAACTACATAGTTATAGATAACCTTATTAGGTGTTTTCTTTCCAGGTACCTCTATTACAGATTAAATAAAGATAACATGAAGTCTATCCATGATAGTTTTAAAAGATGGTCACATAACTATCAAAGTCAGGTGTTCAACTCTGATTTGTTAATTTCTTCTCAGCTTTACTGTTTTCTTCTTGAGCACTTACTTAATAATGGGCAGGTCTTGCTATCCTATAATTTTAGCGTGATACCCTTGGAAGTGGATTTGATAAACTTGCTTGTTGTGTTATATTCCTTCCTTGACAGCTTCTGAACCTTAAACACTTTTATTTCCACTTTCCAAAACTTCTATCTCTCCTGAACTATTTTATGTGATGTTCAGTGATGTTTCTTTCCTTCCATTGCTTACCCTTTTGATGTAGAATTCCCCTCTGTGAATGCTATGAATACCATTGGTTAATAAAGAAGCTGCTTTGGGGCTATTGCAGTGCAGAATAAGGCAAGGTGGGAGTTCCAAGCAGATAGAGCAGGAGAGAGTAGGAGGAGTCAAAGAGAAGCCATGTAACCATTGTAGGAGAAAGATGCAAGCCACCAGCTGGAACCTTGCTGGTAAACCACAAGC
>LOJH01019968.1:15690-26251 GCA_001685095.1 Ellobius talpinus | reverse complement strand
TGTCACAGTCTCATGTTGAAAGAAACCATCAGGCTGCTTTGGCCATACCTATATCCTTTCTTTGGTAAACATGACTATTCTGCTTAACCAGTGGGAAAAACACTGTCTCTGTTACGCATGTAAGACAAAAGAGGCAAAGTTCAATGATTTCTCGAGTGAAGGGTTTTATGCTTTTACTCTAATACCACTTAGTGAATACAGCAATAGAGAAGTGATTCGAGACTAATGAAATACAGTAAGCATACCCTTACATAAACATTCAGTCTGAGACTTGTGAGATGGCTCACCTAGTAAAGATGCTTGATATGTAAGACTGACTGCTTGAATTCAAAACCAGAGCTTATATAAAGATAGAATAATAGAAACAGCTCCATAAAGCTGTCCTATGATCTCAACTGTACCATGAGACTCATATGAAAAATCAATAAAAAATACAACAATAATAAATTCTTAAACATCAAAACATGTTATTTGACCCATTCCACATGCACCATTGTATCAAGTAGATACTCTAAGGTAGTGCCAGATATTTATGGTTGTATAACATGACATCAGATAAAAATAAGACATTAATGAATTTATTGTATCACAGAAGATTTATAGAGAACATAACAACTTAGTAATGGACTAGAAACATAGTCAGTAGGAAGCAGTTTTCTAGCCTAGCTGAATCATTGGAAGGAAATGAACATCACAAACATATAAGGGATTGTTTTAGGATTAAAGTTTTGGGGTACATAATCTTCTTTATAAATTTTTATCATTGATTGTTACTGTATAAATTGAAAACAAATCTATTTTTCTTTTAACTGTCTCCTAAAACTTAAGCCTGGACCAAAGGTTGACATAGTGAGAACATCGGAGAAACCATAAAGGACTGTGGCTATTTTGGGGGAACATATACATTAGCTTATTTTAGAATAAAATAATGCTCTAAAAACCATTCATAATCTTGTGTAGGTACATCAATATGATGGATAAAAACAAACACACTCCAAATAAAACCAAGCCAAACAAAATCATTTCAGACTTTGTTTCTTTCTAGGTAGGCATGAAGACATGTTTTCAAGTGACAAACACACTTTCAGGTGGTCCTTGGAAGGTGAGATAGGAACACTTTCTCTGCTCAGTAATTAGAACTGGAAGGGAGTACGGCTAAGTAGAGCAAGAAATTAAACCCCCCAAAATGTCATTTTTCAGCAACAAACAAAGACTTGCTACAACCCTAGGCACTCAACCTTCCAAATGGTGCCAATTATGTTCACCCTCCCTGCTGTGCTCTGTAAAGGAGAGACACCACAGGGATCAAAATGAAAACATTTAATTACTTTCTGTTTTAAGTGTGAGCTATCTGTGGAAAACAGCAGGCCAGTCATTTTTTTCTATCCACTCAACAGAAGTCCCCTTCGTCCCTCGATAACTCCACTAATCATCCAAATTTAAATACATTTCAACTGCTTTACATTCTCACTACAAACATCTTTCCCTTCTCTTAGATAGGCCCACACAGTTACAATTTAACCACTTACCCATTGAAGTAAATGGCTGACAGTTAAAAGTTCCCTGGAGCTGGCTGATGAGCATTTACTTAGAGAAAGTATGAAATCCATCTGGAAATTAAGAGCTGGGGGAAAGGGAGACTAGCAAAGGAGCACAATTTTTAGGGCAATCTTGGAATCAACAGGATTTTTGTAATTGGAAGAAATATTTAAGTGAAACCAAATGCAAATTTCCACATATGTATATTTCATTTATACTTTAAATTTAAAATTTTAATTTCTTTTAAAATTTTTTCTTTGAAAATTTCATACACATATACAATGTGTTATGATCATTTTTATTTATGCCCCCTCCAACTTTCTCTGAATGTGTTCCTCTCTCAACTTCATGGTCTCTATCCTATTTATATCATATCTATTGATGGATGCCAGTATGAAACACTCATGTCTGGAAGGGTGCAGGGCCTTGCATTGTTTCCCAAGCAATCCACAAGTGGCAATGACTCTAAAGAATAATGAATATCCCTCCTCCAGGAGTTCTCAGCTGCCAAAAACCCCTAGTGAGAGGTGAGCCTCAGGAGCCCTTCTCTTCCAAGTTGGAATATTGATTGACTCAGTGTTGTGCAGGTTTTTTGCAGGCAATCTCAGATGTTATGAATTCATGAATGTAAAAGTCATATGATATGCAGAAGAGAAGATTACACAGCACCGTTCTCCATCTTCTGGTTCTTACATTGTTTCTACTTCTGAAATGTTTTCTGAGCCTTTACAGTGGTGCAGGGTCAGGGGCAATGTAAGAGGGTGGAAATTAACATACGTGTCCCATGAAATATTGATCAGCGCTATCTCAATGTCCTTAGCAGAGCAAGTCAAGGCTTGTAAAACAACACAACTCTTGCTGTAGATTTTAAAAGTAGCTGATACTATAAACTTTTAAGTAGTTCCACTTGAACCTTTTTCTGTTATTTTGTCTTAAAGTTACACAGAATACTCTTTTCAATTGAAAATAGGTGTTTTAACATCTATATAGTAAATTCTGTCATGTGATGCCCTTAGTCAAGAGATGGTAATTATCTCAGAAAAGCACGTAAACATAAGTTTCTATCCTTACCTAACTTTTCCATTAGACTATGGCACTTTCTAGATCCTATTCTGTAACTATTTAAATATGTTAAATGCAAAGTCAACTAAGAGACTTTTGGTTACAAGAGTGATAGAAAAGATTTATTAAATGACCTAAATGAAGATTTCTCAGAACTAGAGTTCATTCTCCTTTCAATTTTAAAATTAGTATTAAATTTTAGATATCATTGTGGCATTTTTTGGGAAAAACACTATATATCAAAATCTCTTATCTTTTCCTTTCTTCCCACATTTCTTACAACCTCTACCCAAATCCCTTTCCACTTTCTGTCAAGAGGTTTTGTGAAAATGCAACTCTTCTTCACCAGGCTTAGTTACCTTTCTGCTTTTTAGGTTTTTGCATACTTTTTGCTCCCATTTATACCCATTTGTATGCATACATGTGTACTTTAAAGGGAGATTTCATATAAAACAGAAAATGAAGAGATTTCTGTAATTTTGTTGAGTACTGAACATTGTAGAGTCATCCATTTCGGTAAATTTTCATTTTCTTTAGAAAGGAATGAAATTTCATTGAGTATGCATACCACATTTATATTATATATTCATCTCTTAGTGCGCTTCTTGGTAGATCAAAATCCCTTGCTTTTGTGAACAGGGAAGCAATAAATGTGGATGTTTGTGGTAGGATATGCTTAGTAGTAGTAAACTTGCATCATATGACAGCTGTATTTTCATTTTTTAAAGAAATCTTCATTCATTTATTATTCCCATAATATTTGTACTAGTTTGCACTCTATCCAGCAAGAAATAAGGATATTTACATATCCTTTACCTCCTCTCCAGCATTTATTCTCAGATTCAATGGCATGAGCCTTTCTGACCGTGGTAAGGTGGTATTTCAAAGTAGTTTTAATTTGCATTTTTCTGATGCCTAGGAATGAAGAATGCTTAAGAACAGTATTGAGTCTTTTTTGTGTCTGTTTTGGAAAACTGTCTTTAGCTTATTTATTGGTAAGTTCTGCTTATCCATATTTAATTTTTCTTTCTTTCCTTTTCCTTCATTTATTTCTTTATAAATCTTTGATATATGTACCCTACTTCAAGTAGAGCTTCAAGGATTTTCTCCAATTCTGCAAACTATTTGATCTGTTGATAGTTTTTTTGCAATGCAAATTTTAATTTATGCAATTTATTCTGATTAACAAAAATATATAGCTTGCATACAGCCTATCCAAAATGCTTGAAACCTGAGGCATTTCACGTTTTTAAAAACTTTGGAATAATTTTATATAGACTGATGTACTTGAGACAAGATACAAACATAAGCATGAATGTGTTATCTTCATATGTACCGTTTTACTTAACCTGAAGGAGTTTTTCTATATTATTATACTCTATCTGCATGTCATCCTGTGGGTATTCAAAATGTTTAGAATTTGGGGTCAATTTGCATTTTTAGATTTGGAAAGCTCACCTTTGTATCTATAAATTGAGACACATTGACCAAATGCCATATTACCAAGATTACAGAGTGTGTTTGTAGGGAAAGTTCAGGTCATGTGGGAAGTAAAGACAGTGGGTGGTGATGAAATGTGGAGACAGTGGGAGTCTGCACAGCTTTGGAAGTTATTTTTCTTTTCATATTGTCTCTGATGACTGTAATGCGTGGTACAAAGGGTCAACAACACAATACCAAATATCACAGCACGAAGTTGGGTGATTCATCCTTCTTTTTGATTCTTAACACAAAATTCTGACATCTTCTAATTAAAGAACCAAGATAGGTGTCTACTTGACCCTCCATTTGACATCTTCAAATTTAAAGCAATTCAATTCTCACTCCCACACTCATGCTAATTTTCACTAGGAGAAGTGATTCTGACAGGTTTAGAAAGTCAAGTTAAGCTCATATGAGGAAAAATGTGTAAAATCATCTTCTGAACTGATAGATGTACCCTTCAGGGAAAAATTTTCCTTCAGCTATAGGAATTGGTGGATACTGTTGGAGAATAACATACAGCCAGATATTTAGGGCATGTGATGAGATTCAGAAATGTGTGTGTGTCACCCTTTATTCTTTCATCCTGATAGACTGACAAGTGCATGTGACCTGGGGGATAATTCTCACATATGGTGGGTGTCTTCTCCTATGGAACTGAAATAAGAATAGTACTTCAATTTAGATTTGTAACAAGCTGTACATTGGCTCTTTCAACAAATTGTGTCATTCTCTTAACCTATGGAATCTATGAAAAAGATTTAATTTATAAAATATATGTGCATATGAATTAATTTTGAGTATTTGAGAGGGTCATTCTCTTTTACCTTGGTTGGCTTTACATGTAATACAAGAATCTTTATGAAGTGGATTAGAGCAGATATCAGAAATCTAAAGTTACAGCAAGCATAAAAAGCCTTTCCTTTGAAGGAGAATTGCCTTTGATGATTTCATAGTTTCAGGCTTCTGGTTTCTAGTCCTTCGAAAATAGAACTGTGATTTAAGCCAGTAAGTTTGTCTCAATAGACACAAATGAAGAAATATAGTATTACATACGTATAATGAAATATGAGTAATACACTGCATGAAACCAGTTTATAAAAGTTATTACTCTGTCAGATCTAAACAGTATGGGAGCCTATCTCTGGAACAGGATCCTTACAAGAGAAGAGTTTGCTATGGACTTGCTATTTTCTTGCCTAACATTCTGCTCTATATTGCATTAGGTAGCTTATTCTTTTGCTTATAACAGAAAGTCTGTACATGAAAGCCTTGCCAACGTGACTTCCCAAATGTGAATCAAGAAGGATGACACAATGAGCATGCCAATCTGCACAGGGAAATGCCCATGAGGCCTCCACCATGTACAAAGAAGTGAAGGTGATGGAGTAAAGCTGGAGCAGAAGAGGTGGTCCTTTCAGGAAAAGAACACCAAGTACGCAATGGTTAGTCCTGAAAGCAGACATACAAATGTCATTCTATGGACACAATGGGTTGTATTTAGGTGCATATATGTATATTTATGAATAAATACATATATGCTTGGAATCACAAATAATGACAAAGAGGTTATAGATTTGAAAGAGATTGGGGAGTTGCATTCAAGATGGTTTGTAGGATGCTAGGGGATGGGGTGTTGTAATTAAATTACTATCTCAAAAATAAGCAACAACAAAAGATTTCTTTTGACAGACAAGCAAAATGAGACAGAAGAGTGAGCATATTTCCTAAAGGCATAAACATATTGGGAGAATCATATTCTGGTTCTGTTCTTTCTGCATTTGCTCTCTCTTGTTCGTGCTGCTTTAACACACTGTAGTGTGCAAAGGTAGCGAGGGTTATTGTGAGAGCTGGACTGCTGCCCCCAGCTTTCTATAGTACTAGCTTCTCAGTATATACAGGCCTCATGTGGCGAAAAGTTGGGAAGTGAAACAAAGGAAAAGATAAAGCAAGAGAAATATTAGAATAATGCAACTGTATTCTGGAACTTTTTCTTAAACATATTGTGATCTTGGTAATTGAAGATAGGAATCGTGTAGAACTAAATGATGTAGAATGTTATCAAAACTTAAATATTGGGACCACTCATGTTCTAAATCCTGATATGCTTAATGAACCCACCCCAAATTTAGATATTACCAACCTGGAACATAGTAGGAGCTCATGAATATGATGAGATGTCAGTTCTGCAATGAGTTTGTATTTTATGACAAGACTAAAGAGCACTTTCTGATTGAATTTAGTTTCAACTTTGTTAGGTCAAATAAGTCACAAAATATTTATCTTTGTGGGCCTAAGTAACCAGACGAAGTGCCCTGATTAACAACTCAACACTTATTGAAATTAAAGAGATTTTCTGTTGGGCCTTGAAGAGCAAGTCGTACAAGCTGTATATTTTGAGGGACACATTAGAGTGTGTTGACATCAGTCATCTGGACTACCTAGCTAGTATAGAGAAGACATAATAATCTCAAAACACGAAAGAAATACATTTTGTCACTGAAGTGAGCTATCTTGGCAGCAGTCTTCCTTCCTGAAACTTAATGAGGTTAGTACAGCCTAGAAAATGCACTGAGGTAATCCAGTAGGACCCTGATCAGTACCCAGTCAAGGT
Organism: Ellobius talpinus; assembly: GCA_001685095.1. NCBI lineage: Eukaryota > Metazoa > Chordata > Mammalia > Rodentia > Cricetidae > Ellobius > Ellobius talpinus. The sequence continues at coordinate 19,554 of LOJH01019968.1, read as the reverse complement.
GTGCCAGGACTCGTGATGCACAGGGACTGGGAAACAATATGTATGCACCACTTACTGAATCTAGATTGTACTATTTGTGGTAAAGCAATAGGAAACCATTAAGCCAGCTCTCTTAAGGAATTTTCACTTAAAGATGATTTTTCAGAGAAACTGGTGCTGGAACCTATTAGAGATCTTGAAGGTTTTGCAGTGATGGTGAACATGGGGATTTTTGAGTCCTGCATTTTCTCAAATACTGACTATAAATATCCTGACTTTATATCTTCTCCGTATTTCTTTCACCCACTGACTGTTATCATTACTTAAAGTGCGTACAGTGAATCCAGACACCTCTTCGCTTTCATGTACATGCATTGGTGTACACATAAGGACAGAGATCACATAGACTCACATCAACTCAGATACAAATTAATTCAACACGTGCATATTATGTACCCATGCAATGATTAACACACACACATAAAAATATGCACAGTGTTGCACTGGCCTTATAGCAAGTATTAGCCCCTTCTCACTTCCATGAAAGTTACCTCATTCCCCATTTATTTCCATGTTTCATTAGTTTGTAAAAGATACTTCTGCCAAGTGCACTGCTGTGGTTGTATGGCAATGTAATGTTAACACATTTATCATATCATAAACTAGAATGAAGGCTGTACTTTAATGCTAACTGCTGCATTATTGATGGGGGATATTTTGCTTTATCAGAGGCACCCTGAGTTTGTTCTGATCCACAGCCATGATAGTCAATAAATATGATATGGGTCAGACTGAAAATGCAAAGGACTTGGTGAACTCTGAATGACTTAGATGTGCTTTGAAGTTTTCCCCCATAACTGCAAGATTCTGCTTCAAAATTAGTGTCTTAGAGTTTGAAAGCAACTAATTTTAATGCCATAAATGGTTATTCTCACATAAGGGAAGAAAATTGATTTATGCAAAAGAGTTTCAGCTTGCTACTTTCCCATCTAACTCTCTAAGCTGCATTAGCTGGTTACACAGTGACATAGTTTGAGGAAGGACTACTGAGTAAAAGTTCGGTAGGTAAATGCAAATGCCTAGATTATTTCTCAAGTTGAGTTCAAAATCTCTTCCATGAATTAAATTCATATTCTCATATATTTTGTGAAATGATTTTATAAGTATTGTTGAATAAGGGTGACCTACCAGTTTGAAATGTTAATACTTTTAAAACAGGTAACCTGTAATGATGAATCCAAATGCATAAAGCAACTGAATGAAAATAGTAAGAGTAAGAAGATTATGAAACCCTACCCAATACATAAGCCATATTCAGTCATAAAAAATCAGAAGTTCAAGGCAAAGTTTGCTATCAAAGTTAGCAAATATCAGTCTTGATGTGGAAATGATAACATAAGGAACTTACTAGAAAATTTATGTGTCAATGCACTTAAAATCCTCTACAATACACAAATTTTGAGAAAGTAACTCTAATTTATAATTTCAATCATTTCCAGATGACAATGCAATATAATTACAGACCCCAATAAACAAAACAGATAAATGAAAGGATATTTCATACAGTCAACTTAGCAAACGCTGTGTTGAACGCTATATAATTTAATACATATTATGTCATTCTAGCAGCAATAATGGAAAAATGTTGCTGCTTTATATTAAATATAATCTCAGAATAATGCTTAACTGTATGCGTTCATCCTGAGTAATGACCTATATTTTACATCTTTATGAACATTCATTTGAATTATTTCTATGTATGAATATAATACATGCTCATTATAGGAAACTTTGATAGTATAGCCATAAAACAGAAAAGAAGGAAAATGTGAATTTTTTATTTTAACATGAAATTATCATTGCACTATGATGTATGTGTGTGTATGTGTGTATTCTACTGATTTGTGAATATTCCATCTTTATTATAGGATTTGTGAAATCAAAAATAATTTCTTAATATTTCAGATATTAGGTAACAGATCTCATTTAGATATGCAGCATTTAGAAATTTTCTTGATTTATATCAACTCAAGTAGATGCTTAACTGATATACAAATATAGACATCTTTAGCTTTATTTTATCAAGTCTTTCTTCAAAGTGTTAGAGGTAGGTTCAAAACAGTGTTAGACCTCACAAATATGTATGTGTGTGTAGCATTCTAATGCCCCAATTTAAATGAGAGTGACTGTGTGAAGTTTCTATTTACAAATAATGTAATTATAAATTATATTTGTGTAAAGAAAATAAATCCAGTTAAACTGATCTCTTCTTTGAGATTTATTTATTCCTGCATTTACTTATTTTGTGTGCATTGGTACACCTCTGTGAGGTTCTGTATACCACACTGATGCAGGTGCTGTAGAGGCTAGTGACCTTTGAGTTCCTGAACTAGAATTACAGGCTGTTAGGTGCTTCTTGGTGTGAATACTGGGATTCAAGCTTGGGTTTGAATACTCTGAAAGAGAAATAGGTATTATTCCTTTAACAGTCAATGTTTTGAAATTATAATATAATTGCATTTTCTTCCTTTCCTTTCCTTTCTCTAAACCCTCTCCTATAATCCTCCATGCTATTTTTCACAAATTGGGNTTTTGTTCTGGCTACAAACACACATTTATGAGATTTTAATGAAATAAAAATAATCCAAATGTTAAAATCTAGTATATACTACTTTTTGTCCATTATCAGGGAAAACATAATAGTATAGAAAAAACAGCAAAGCAGAATGAAAATCATATGTATGTGTACACCCCACACACACTATGAAATACATAAATACAACCTGATCAGTCTGCATAATGATACTGTATTTATGTTTTTCAGGGCTGACTATTAAGTATTGGAAACCTGGGCAGTGGCTCAAACCTTTAATCCCAGCACTCGGGAGACAGGAGACAGAGACAGGTGAATCTCTGAATCTCTGTGAGTTCAAGGCCAGTCTGGTCTACAGAGCTAGTTCCAGGAAAGGCTCCAAAGCTACAGAGAAACCCCGTCTTGAAAAAACTAAAGAAAAAAGAAAAAAAAGTATTAGAAAACCTATTGATAGATCCTTCCCTGAGAAAGATTATTTCTCCTGATCTCAGCATTCCTTAACTACTTGTAGCTCTTTTTGTTGACTGGATGCCTCATAACCTCTCTTCCTGTCCGTGGTAGCAGGTTTATTGTTTTTATCCTTGTTCATCTCATGGTTAGGCAGTCTTTGTGTTGTGACTTTATAGTTGCAGCTTTGGCATTTCTAGGAGACACAATCTCCCAAACTCTCTGATCCTCTGGTTCATCTTTCTGCTCCTCTTCTAGGAGGCACCCTGAACTTTAGGTACAGATCTATGCTACAGATTTATCAGCAAATACTGGGATTTATAACTGTTCATTTTGATTGGTTCTGGTCTTTTGTAATGGTTTCTGTATATTGTGAAGAAGACTTTCCTTTTTGAGCGGTGTGAACTACACTTTTCTGTGGCTATACAGACTAATGTTTAGAAAGTAGTTAAGAATTTTGCTGTTTTGGACAAGTGGTAGTTCTAGGTACTTCTCCAAGATACACGACCTCACTAACCCTGTGCAGTCGACTAGGTTTTGAACAACGGGTAATAATTCCCTTTTGTTGAGTGGGACTTAAGCCCAATTAGTTAACTATTCGTTATGGCCAAGGTATGTGTGCCATGACTGTACCCTTACGATTATTGGGTTCATCATTGTTGTGTGGTTCATAGATATCGCAGCTGGATTGGAGTGTGGGTTTATCCCTCCTTTGGAGCGTTCGTGGTGCCTTTTAGTACATGAAAACACTCTTGCCTGCTCAACTATCCTTTTAGCCCCACTTTAAACTGACAGAGATATTTTCACTACAAAATGAATCTTCCTTTTATTCTTTCTATCTTTTT
>LOJH01019968.1:0-10213 GCA_001685095.1 Ellobius talpinus | reverse complement strand
TCTATCTATCTATCTATCTATCTATCTATCATCTGTCAAGACAAACAAACAAAAGATTATTATATGAAAATATAAAAAAGGATAAAATGATGGATCATGCTGACATAATTTATTTTCATTCTACTTTCTCTCTTGTTTTAGTCGTGCCCTGATGATTATCTCCAAACATAGTTTCTTCAGTACATTAAGGCTTAGTTTTCCCTAATCCTTGGTCTTTATGTATTACATGTTAAGCAATTAAACTGTGCAGTACACATAATTTTATCTGTTCTTAATATCTCTGAAAATCATCTAAGAGAAACAATTTAAACCTTAATTTAAGGGATATTCCCCTCAATGAAATTGGCAAGAATTATTTTAAATTGTGAAATTAGTCACACACAGTCATAGTTACTTTTTTATTACTGTGAAAAGATATCATGACCAAGGCACCTTGTTGAAGAAAGAGTTTATTGAATTGCACAGTTCCAGAGGATTAAAATCCATGATCATTGTGGCAGAGAGCATGATGGTAGGCAGGCAGTTTGCTAGAGCAGTAGCTTAGAGTTTATATCCTAACACACAAGTATGAGGCAGAGAGACGTAACTGGAAATACTGTGGGCTTCTGAAGACTCCAAGTACACCTCCAGAGTTACATCTCCTCTACCAAGGCCACACCTTTAATTTTCCCAAATAGTTTCACCAATAGGAACTAAGCCTGAAAATATATGAGCCAATCAAGGTCACTCTCTTTCAGACAACCACAATCCACTCTGTGGTCCTGATTGACTTGAGGCCATATCATACAACAAAATGCATTCGAAAATACCCATATTCTTTCACAGTTCTCAACACTGTTTCTTTGTTGTTTTTTTCTTTTTCTTTCTTCCTCACTACCTTCTTTCCCCCATCTACTCCTTCCAGTTCCCATTTCCAACCTCCCCTTTCACCCTGATCTTCTGCTTCCCTTCAGAAAATAGTAGGCATCTAAGGGATATTCAGGAAGATCCACTGAACATAATATAGCAAGTTACAATAAGACCAAGCACAAATCCTCTTATCAAGACTGGACAAGGCAGCCCAATAGGGGAAAAAGGGTCCTAAGACCAGGCAAAAGAGTCAGAGACACCTCCACTCCACTGTTAGAAGTCCCACAAAAAAAAACACAAGCTAAACAACTGCAATATATATGCATAGGACCTGGTGCAGAGAGAGCCATTGGGCTTTGTAATTGCCACTTCAGTCTCTGTGAGTCCTTATGAGCCCTGTATAGTTTATTCTGTGGGCTGTGTTCTAAAGGAGTCCTTGGCTCCTACAATCCTTCCTCCCCCTCTACTGTGGGGTTCCCTGAACTCCACCTAATGTTTGGCTATGCGTCTCTGCATCTGTGTCCATCATCTGCTGGAGGAACTCTTTGATGACTATTGGGCTAGGCACTGATTTATGGGTATAACAGAATATCATTAGGAATCATTTTATTGATATTTATTTATTTACTGCCAGTCAGTTTGGGTTCTACCCTAGATCTCTGAGTTATCCAGCTTTCAGATCCTGGACACCCAGGTATCGCTGGATAGTGTTCCCTCTCATGGTGTAGTCTTAAGTTTAGACAGTCATTGGTTGCTGACTTCTACACCACTATTACTTCAATGCATCCTGAAGACAGAAGTATGAGGAACATCAGTTCTCAATGAATTATAGGAGAAAAATATTTGAGAAAAATGGGGTTTCTTGAAAGGATTCCATCTTTTTCATGCATGACTGACAAAGTGAAGTTACAAACCATACACATTGCGATAGAAGAGAGCATGTAGGTTGCATGGTCCCAGCAATATTTGTGCTGTCCTGATGTCCATACATCTTGTCTCATGGAGATCCCCTATAAAACCAAAAAATTATATACTTTCAACATCCAATGAGACAGGCTGTACATTTCCATTCCAAAGAGAGGAGTTGGAGGATAGTGAGGAAATGCTGAACCTGCAAGAACTCCAACAGGACAAAAGTAAAATCCTGCATTTCATATTTGTTGTCAAAGAGCTAAGATGACTCACACATTGCAGATTTGCTGACTACAATACACTACTCTTTCTTGGGTTGGTTCCACTACCTGTTTACAGCTTTCCTTGGCAGGTATCTCATGGTTCCTGTGTCTAACACAACCCAAGCTTCATTTCACCATTTCAAGCAAATGGACTCTTTGCACGTCCATAACAGAACTTCCCTGTCACATGGTTGACCTCTGCAGCTTTCCTTAACTGTGGGAAAAAAATAACCTTAGCCCTTTACTCCTTCATCCTTTGAACTTGGAAGTTGGAACACTGTAGCCAATGCGGCCAGCTCTCTGCCTACTTAGGATGGAAATTAGCCCCCTCCTTGAATTACATATGTTGCTTTCCTTTGTTGAACAAGTTTCCCTTTGTTTTAGAAGAAGAATCCTTAGATATTTCTATTTTACTAATCTGAAGTTTATCAGGATGGGGCTTAGCCATGAAGGCAACACTCCCTTTATTCCATTTTGCATCAAAACTTTCTTTAAATTTATCATCTCTGAATATCAGCCATGGTTCTAACATTAAATTATCCAGTGTTCTATTTTGCCTCAAACTGCACATTTTGCTGTAAAGAGACACCATAACCATGACAACTTACAGAAGAAAAAGTGTATTAGGCGTTACTATTTCAGATGATGAGAACATGACCATCATGGCAGGGAGCAGAGCAACAGGCAGGCAGGCAGGCATGGTCCTCTATAAGTAACTGAGAGATAATATTCTTATCCACAAGCAGGAGGCAGAGAAAGCTAATTGAGAATGGCCATCTTTAGTGAGGGTAGAGTACACCACATATTCTTCCCCTAATAGGTCCTTCAGTTATAGACTAAGTATTTAACTATATGAGTTGATGGATGGGGTCATTCTCATTTAGATCACTACTACCATTTTCTTTGTAGTATTCCTCTTTTTTATCTGTAGCTTTTTATTCATTATTTCTTTCATGCTATTATTTTAAAAATCTATCATGTTCCATGCTGTATGCTATTGTGTTCTGAGTTATTTCTTAAAGTTATTATTTAAGTCAATTTTTACTTTTCAAAGTTTTGTAGCCAAAGTGAGATGAACATGAGATAAAGAGAAAAATCAAGGCTAGAATCATGAAATATTTCTGACAAATCTCAATCCACAATATATTTGAAATACCAAACTCTAATTAATGTTTTGATTAAATTTTTTTTAAATATTTCTTACATAAATTTATATTTCTATGGTAAAATGTTAATGAAGAGAAGTACAATTATTTTTTAGACAAGGAGATCCCTTCTAAGACTGTTGGAGATGAAATTGGTATTTTCTGATTGAATCACTGACCACATGGCTACTCTGCAGTTTGGTGTTCACTTATATAGTGTATATTACAATATAAATATTCTGTAAGGTGAATACTATTATCATTATAGCATTGTTAGACATTGTTAGCACTGGTAAGGTGTATTGAAGCTTACTTATGCTAAATTATTGTATGTCAATTTCTTTTCAAGAAAATTTATTAAATAGGCTTATATTGCAAATTTTTTAATATAAAACATCATAATAAAATGATAATGTTTTTCTTTGAAAGTTTTGTCAGATGCACAGAACCCCATCATTGGCCCATTATGGAGTCAATGTACTTCTAAAATCTAATATGGTATATTAGTTATACCTATTTTGGTATCTGCCATGCAAATCCATATATGGAGGGAAGAGGAGAAAGAGACAGAGAGATAAGAGAATACCTTTATATTTCCATTTTATCATATTATACATGATGCTTCAGGTTTTATTTAAAATTCTTAATGTTCATTGATGGAACACAAGAAAAAAATTGGCTTTTAATATTAACCTTGTGTTCCACAAAGAATTTTTTAAAAGAAAGGAATCTAAATCCTATGTAAAGTATAGTGGCCTTTCTTTGGGAGACACTCTGTAAAAGGAAAGAAGCAAATCAGATGCTATTGTAAATGTAGAGTGTTATTATGACCAACTTATGAGGCAACACATCAGGACCATGAAGGAGAGCATGATTCTTAACCCTGCAAGGTCAGGAAGAAACTTTAGAGGAGAAAGTATTGAATTGAACTGGGCATTGATTTTAAGATGTTAGAATTTCCCATGAAGAACTGCATTAAATTAGGTAAATTTTATAAAACATAAGCCCTTTTCCTATAATATTAGAGAAGCTTAAAAGCCCTTTAAGAATTTTGACAATCACTTTATGATTTTAAACTAGATTAACTGGGCATCATCACATTTGAGATATTAAATTGGACCTATTTCTATTCCTGTGAGTTAGCCTGGTATACATAACTTTCATTCATTTTCTTCCCATTGAACATAAGAAAAAGTTATTTACTTAGTTATGCATGACAGGATCTTATATTGAATTTAATTTAGAACAGTATTTGGTTTGCTCTATAACTATATATATTCAATTGCATGTCATGGGAACTATTGTTCTTAGAAGAAATCAGACTCACCCAGTGAACATCAAATGTATCCATGTCTCAGAACATTTACAGACAGCTTTTACTATTGTTTGTAACAGCACCATATTAGTGCCATCTCATAAAAATGGAGGCGCATTTATACATAGGCTACTTTTCACTATTTTTAATTAACATTTTTTTCATTTACTTTTCCTACCAATCACAGTTTCTCCTCCCTCCTCTCCTCCAATTCCCCACTCCTCCTCCACATTCCCATCTACCCTGTTCCCCAGTCACTACTTCTCAGTCTCCATTCAGAAAGGGGCAGACTGCCCAGGGGCTTGCACAAAGCATGGCACATCAAGCTGAGGTAGGACCAAGCACCTCCCCCTGCATCAAATCTAGGCAAGATATTTAATATTTTTAAAAATTCACTTCTATAAATTATATTATACTTGAGGATTAACAGATAGTGATACTTGGGCAAATATTTTATAATGTTTCACATTTAAATAGAGAATTGAGTAAGTTAAAGTTCTTTATTGTTAAAGTTATTTCTATTTCTAATACACACAGTATTTTTTTATTTCCAAACCTGTGCTACTAATACATTTTAAGTAAATATCAGTCTCCTTTTATGGTGTGGACTATTAAAAAAAATTGTTCATCTGCCTCCTTGCTTCAAATTCAGGAACTAATGATGAGTGTTAACTTAGAATGATTCTATAGGAATCTAACAAATGAAAATACTGAAAAATGAGTTTGAAAAACCACTATGCCAGCAGACACCATTGTACAAAAAAAAACACTGGCTAATTGCTAGAGACTAAAAATTTGAAAATAAACCTCTTAGAAACCTCTTTGAACAGCCATCTACACAATAAAACATGGTCCCCAGGCATTATGGAGAGGAGTAAATTGTTCTTAGGCTGTGAGGAGAAGGGTGGTACTTGGCCGTGTCATTGCAGCTCCTTAAATAATAATTCAGTGCACTTACAGCAAATTGAAGTACACAGATTTTAAGACTTTGGTCAGTCATAGCAATTTGTAATTCTTAGTACCAAAATTCCAGCCATTGAAATATATCAAAGCTCTCTTTTGGTATCAAGGGAAGGGGCTATTGTTCTTGGTAAGAGTAACTTTCACCTAATGGAGAGATTGAATTGGAAAGGTAACCTTGAGGTAAAGGAGAGTCAGAAAGAATGGAGCTGGTGTCCTTATAAAAGCAGGCATGCTAGGTACTAGCAGTTGTCTGAATCCTTGGCAATTTACAGTTTAGAAAAGCAGGCAACTATGAGCTTCAGTATAACCAACAAAGTTTGGAGCTGAGTTTGTTAGCGTCGTTTGTAGTAGTAGACTTAACTTGAGACTTGGACATTTCGCCTTATAAGAACTAGAAAATTCAGTACAGATTTGAATGTACTGCGTAAACCAATATTTATCAAATTACTGAACATTAAATTTAATCATAATCAAACTATAGATGGTTGTTAAATTTTTGAATTTTTCTTCTGTTTTTCAGGTATACAAAGTAAGCATAAGTAAAATGCAGTGATTGTCTTGTATCCAATTGTTTCTATTGCCAATACAATTTATTCTTTAATTGGTGGCAAACATGAAAATAAGTATTATCAAGGATTATACATGAATTTCAGACATAAGCTAGAATTGTTACAGATCTATGCCTAAAAGAGGCCTAATTATGGCATCTTGTTTTTATAACAGCATTTTATGGTGGCTGAAACAAGATTTTTTGTCGATATCATTATTTTTATTATGTTTTTGAGCTATATATTTTCTCCACTCCCCTCCTTCCCGCAACCTCCCCTTCTACCCTCTCCCATGATTCCCATGCTCCCAATTTACTCAGGAGATTTTATCTTTTTCTACTTTCCACATAGATTAGATCCATATATGTCTCTTTCAAGGTCCTCATTATTTTCTAGGTTCTCTGGGGTCGTGATTTGTAGAAGAAACAAGATTTTCATATGGTTCTGGGAATTAATTTTACTTTGATTTTCAAGTCAATCTCACAAATTTAAACAAATAACATCTAGAGAAATGTTTCAACTTGAAATTTAGAAGTGCCAAATTTAGTTTTCATTTGATTTAAAGTATTCAATTTTAAAGTTGATCTTGGATCTATTTAGTGACTACATAGTAATAATTTAAGTGATAATATTGTTATTTTACATATACTAAAAATTTTAACAGAATTTTACACTAAAGGGAACAAAATCTTCCTGGATACTCAACTTTTCTCAGAAATTATTATAATACATTGATAGATTATGAAAACATGGTTAAAGTGGTTTAAAAACCTTACCAATGCTAAAATATATTATAAATTAATGATTACATAATATCTGGAGAGGACCAATTCTACTGTTTAAGAAAAAACTTAAAATTTTAATTATTCAGTTTTATTTTTATCATCACTGACCCTAAAATCTCATGAGGATTCTAATCCATTTTCACAGATATTGTGACATCATTTCTGTGAGAACTATTTTATATGACAGACTTAAGACATTTCTTTTTCTGGTCACCAAGCTGTATGGGCCAGCATGTGTCTTAGTTACTATTCTCATCACTGTTAGTTGTCTGACAATAAGCAATGTAAAGGAGAGATTTATTATGGTTTATTGTTTAAGTAGCGTTGGTCAATCATGGATAGTATGTTAGGGAGCAAAGAGTTCATTCCACTGGGAGAGTAGCTCAACATTATTATTCAAGAAGCAAAAGATAAATGGAGATGTTCATTTTGGTTTTTTCTTTCCCTCCTTTTTTCTTCAGTTTAGATCCATTCAATGGGACAGTGACACCAGTATTTAGGATTGTTTTCTTCCCCAGGCAAGGCTCTTTGGAAACTGCCTCTTGGTTAGTCACAGAGGTGTGGTTCCCAGGTGGCCCCAAATCCAGTTATCTCTGAAGATTACCATCACAGCATGTTTTGGAGTGCATTAGATTCTCTGGATGTAGCCCTATTTCTAGTATTTTACATATTGCATTAGAATTATTTTATATACCTGCTTACAACTGAGTTGGTGTTTTGGATTAAAAAATATTTTCTTTACCTTTCTTAGGGATATCTTATTCTCAAGGAGACAGATACTTATATCTATGTATCATTAGATAATTCACAAGAAGTACATGCTCCTTGTTTGTATGCATATACACATAAATATTTGTATATTTTTCTTTTTTAAAAAAATTGAGGAAAACTTAGGAATATGCATAATTTTCCCTAATTTAGATGTTTCCTTAAACTTATATAAACTTTGCCAGAACTATTAATTCAGGAACTGGGCTTAGTTTGACAAACCTACCTGAAAAAATTATTTTTAGGTGATTCTATGTTACTTTTTTTCTAAACTTGAGGTTGTAAATTTACTTTGCTTCTTAATAGTTCATGGCATTTATAAGTTCATCATTAAATATGTAACGACAGGATGGTGGATAATTCTATCATTCTGCCAGTGGAACAGGCCCCAATATGCTGGCAGAGGTCACTTTGCTAGGGGAGAAGTGTGTGCTTCTATTTCTTTTCCATGCTGGCTGTATTGCAGTGATTTTCCTCATTCTCCTTTTAAGCTTATATAGGTAATTACCCAGTACATCTTACTGCAGTTGTATCTGTAGATATACACTCTCAGAGCCACCAACCCACTCTTTAACAAAATAACATCATAAAAATTTCCCCTTCTCTTTTATCCTTCAGGAGGTGCTAGTCAACTGGAAATGGAATATGACTCTCTCAGTCAAGAAATAATGAAAATATATAGTCATTCTCTCCTTTTTTTGACAGAGTTTTGCTGACTTGGATTTGACAATTTTGCCTCAATCTCCCAAGTGCTAACTAACATTATAAGTTAATGTCACCATGAATATCAAAATTCCTATTTTTGTATCAAATAAGGTGAGAGTTAAAATTCTCATAAAGGATAATTAAGGCCTAGTGATTCTACAATGAAATCCACACATGTCTCAATTGAAGTAGTACTTCTCTGGAAAAAAATCATTTGATTTTGGGTCCTTTTAAAATATTGGTAATGTTGCAAAGTAATTGATGTGATCTGCCAAATATTGAGTATATTTATACCATAATCCTGCTCCTTATGGGCACTAAAATACTGCTAAAGAGTGCTCCTTTCATATCTTGCCTAGCAGAATTCTTTTTTGTTTGTCGGTTTTCCAAGGCAGGGTTTCTTGGTGTAGCTTTGGCTGTCATGGAATCTCTCTATATAGACTAGACTGTCCTTGAACTCACAGAGATCAAGCTGCCTCTGTCTCCTGAGTGCTGCAATTAAAGGCACATACTACCACTACCCAGCTTTCCTTTTGTTTGTATAATTTTTACATTAATAGATTAATAATATAATACTATTTTATATATATATATATATATAATTTTGTGGTAATAGGCAACATACCTTAAAAATGACAAAAATGCATCCAGAGTACAGCATACCAACCATTACCACTGGAATGACTCTAATCTAGAATAATAAAGCATTATTACATTTGTGATATTCAAAATCTTCTTTCTACGATCAACTCTTAGACCTTTGGCTTATACCTAGTCAGTGCACATTCTGGGATGCAGCATTCCAGTGACTGCACATCAAAAACTGCCATTAAGTTCAGTAAATCCTCAGCCATTGCTTATTTCACAGGAGATCTAGTTTCTTTGGTCCACTCTAAGTCAAATTGACCATAATAATGCCTTGACATGACCATTTCCTATTTTTAGGCAAGATTTCCTCATGCACCATTCAGCTCTCAGCATGAATATATCTGGAGAAATATCAGGATGGCTTGCCCCCTACCGTAAAAGCATGAGGGGAGCAGAGGACCAGTGACAGGTACCATCCTAGAAGCTCCAAATGTGTGACAAGCCCTGTCAGCCACATGACACACTGCTGCAGGTCTCTAAACTCACTCAGTGCAGGATTAAAGGATTAGATGCATCACCTCCTCATTCATATTCCAGCTGTGCACACAGAAACCAGGGAGAGACCAATGACTTTCTAGTGTACAGTGACCATAAATTCCTGTTTACATTGCATGAAAGATATGCACTTTTATGGGTTTGAGCATCAGCATATTTCACTCTGTAATTTTTACCCTATTTTGACAAACTGTCTTTAGGCTACTCTTGGACACTCCAAGCAGTTTAACTAAATGAATTCAGAATAAGATCAGAAATCTGTTACACTTTGTCTGTAGGTGAACGTAATTCTTCCCTCAAAATACAAGTTGAAGGTCATTTCGTGGGTGAAGCCTTACCTTGTGTTAGAATTCACACTTTGTCTTTCAATCCTTTCTTAAAAGACAGTTAAATGCATGATTATTGCATTCATTCAGGGAACTTTTGAGTCCTTGTTATAATACAGTATGTGGTAGGTGATAAAGTTTAGAGGGAGAAAAAAACCTGCTTAGAAGAAACTTCAGCTTTAATTTGGATATAAGTTTGCAAACATGATGCTGATACAGTGTGGTACGTACACCAATGAATGATGTACAGGGGAGACAGACAGGGAGCAGATCAGTTAAAATTTAACAGCTGAAAAGCGTAACTGGGGTGTTGAAGGAAGAGGCCATGTCCTGAAAATAGTTTGTTCTACGCATATGGACTGCCTCCCCTGGAATGCTACACTGTTTAGATCACAAACCATTTTTGTGATATTTAAATTACTGCTACCTGAGAAGATAGAGAGAGGAGAGAGAGAGAGAAAGAGAGAGAGAGAGAGAGAGAGAGAGAGAGA
>LOJH01019967.1:3088-16687 GCA_001685095.1 Ellobius talpinus | reverse complement strand
GAAAGAAAGAAAGAAAGAAAGAAAGAAAGAAAGAAAGAAAGAAAGAAAGGGAGACATAAAACATTTTACTCTAATTTTTTTGATGCTAAGGATCAGGCCAAGGAATCATCTTGTACTACCTGTAGGGGCATCCTGTACCAATGAGCCATACTTCCAACCTTCTGTTGAATCTCTGTTATTTCAGAACCTCTGCCTATCCCTTAGTATAGATAATAAAAAAATCTTTGAAATCTGGGGAAGAAATGGGAGGCCTTGATCCAGATTCATAGGCCACTCATTTGATCAAAGTTTCAGCTACCAAATTCCTCTTATAAAAACAGATTGCTTCTAATTGTATGTTATGATGATTGCTTAAGTGTATCTTTTGCAAGGCTGACTTATCTATATGATTTAATTGGGTTGATTGGTAATTGCCTTATCACACTCAGAATAAATCTTTGTGCATCACAATAGTATTTTTCATGTGTTTTTTATATGCTATGTGCTTTTTCTTTTTTGAAAAACAATTTCCACATTTTGCATATTAGGGCTGAAGTTTCTGTTTTGTTTTTACCTGGAACTAATAATTTTCTTCCCTATTTATCGAATCTATACAACTTGCTGGGTGAAGAGTTAGGTATCATGGGAACCATAAAATGGAACTCTAGTTCTTACAAGAATTTATGAGTCTACTATAGAAGATGAAATAATTTAACAAATTACTCCTTTTTAAAATTGTGTGCGTGCGTGCATGCATGAATCAATCTGTCACTCTTTTCACCATGTGGTTATAGGGATTAAACTCAAGTTCGGATGCCTTTACCTGCTGTGCCGTCTTGCTGGTCCACAAGTGATTTCTTATACTTGAGCTAAGTCCTACCCAGTGCACAGGGTTTTGTGTATACAGGGGATGGATCTTTCTCAAGAAGTTACATCTGAGTTACATTTAGAAGTTTTGAATTTAGGGAGAAAATGAACAAAAATTGAATAATGTGGACTTTATCTATTAGTGTATAGTGATTTATCAATACAAATTTCATGAAGATATTTGCTGTGGTGTCCTTAAGTGATGTTGGAACAGAGCAGGCAAATATTTCAAAGCTTTTCCTTTTTAGTGAATTGTATCTGTTTTCAGTGAAATGTTACTTCAGTAAGAGAACTTGTAACTTTCCATTGTAACCACAACCTTTGCTCAGTGCCTATTCATAATGGAAAAGATACTTATTTTTTAGGCCAATGTCCACTTGATATTCTCCTTAGAGGGAGATTGGTTAGATAAGTATCTGAAGCCTGTGTCTACAAAATCCTTTCCCGATGAAGGTTAATAGATGTTCTGTTTTGAAATGGGGAATAGGAGTCAAAAAGGAGAAGGAAGACAGGCAGAGAGGAAGGGGAAAGGTGGTAAAATGAGTTGAGTAAGTGATGAGTTATTTTGTTTATTCACTCCATAACTTTTAAGAGAATTAAATATAATATATTCTGTAGGGCTGGGGAGATGGCTTAGTGGGCGGTGCAAGCACAAGGACCTGAGTTTGGATTCCCAGAACCCAGGTAAAAAGCACTCGGCAGAAGTTGAAGGGGCAGAACTTTGGAACTCCTGTTGGCTGTCCAGTCTAGGTGAACCAATGAGCTTTAGGTTCAATGAGCAATCTTGTCTCAGAAAGTAAGGTGGAGAGAGCTGGAGAGATGGTTCTCTGGTTAAAATACTTGTTGCTATTGTAGAGGACCCAGCTTGGTTTTTCAAGACCCACATGGTGGCTCACAACCATCTTTGACTCCAGTTCCAGGGGGTCTGATGCCCATCTCTGATGTCCATAGGGACCAGGCAGTCATGTGGTAAATCATACATATATACAGGCAAAATACTTATACACATAAAATATAAAATAAATATATCTTTAAAAAGTAAGGTGGAGATTGATAGATGAGAATACCTGATGTTGACCTTTGGCCTTCATGCATATACACATGGGCATGTAACATGCAACACATGCACATGTGCACATACATGGGTGTGTGCATGTGTATATATATTGATATATAAATATTTATATGTATATATTAAAAAAATTTAAATGGGCTCTTCTGTGTAACATATACAGGCCTCCAATTTGCAATGCTCCTGCCTCTTCCTCCTGAATACTGAGAACACAGGCATATAGTTTTTTTTTTAAAAAAAATTTAATTCCTTTTACATACCAACTTCAGTTTCCCCTCCCTTCCCTCCTCCCCCTTTTCCCTCCTCTCCCCACCCACCCTCATCCAAACCTCAGAAAGGGTAAGGCCTCCCCATGGGGAGTCAGCAAAGCCTGGCACATTCAGTTGAGGCAGGACCAAGCCTCCCTGCCTCGCATCAAGGCTGAACAATGCAGCCCACCATATGAAATGGCTTCAGAAAACCAGCCCATATAGGCATGTAATCTTGTGAGTTGTGATTGGAGAGCTTCTGACTGGGTTCTATTGGTATTTTGACCTGGATGAGTCCTGCTCATGGATGTTGGTAGCACTCTCGGTTGTGCAGACTGCGATGTCTTTAGACATTTGCCTAATGTTCAGGTGGAGAACTATCTTAGACCACTGATTTTGAGGGCTGGGGCCCTGATACTGAGTACATAATGTAGATTAGGTACATAGCAAATGAATTGGGTTCTTTGGTTTTTTGAGACAGGTGTAGCCCTAAATATTCACACAACTTACTCTGTAGACCAGGCTGACCTTGAACTCAGAGATCCTCCTGCCTCTGTCTCCTGAATGCTGGGATTAAACGCGTCTGCCACTACCACCTAGTTATCAATCCAGTTCTTGTTTGTTTGTTTTAACATTTTAAATGATTTATTTATTATTTTATGTGCATTGGTGTTTTGCCTGTATGTATGTCTGTGTGAAGGTGTTAGATCCCTTGGAACTGGAGTTACAGACAAAGTGAGCTTCCATATAGGTGTTGGTAATTGAACCTGGGTCCTCTGGAAGAGCAGGCAATGTTGATAACTGCGGAGTCATCTCTCCAGTCCTTGTTTTGGTTTTAATTTTTTTTTTTGAGAGGCCACTCTGGAGCCCAGGCATGACTGATACTCTGTAGCTCAGGCTAGCCTTGACTTAGAACAGTCTTGAGTGTTATGACAATCTTTTGAGTGTTAGAATTACAGGTGTGTATCCCACACCTGGCTAAATTGCCACAGTTCTAAGAATAGCAGATTATAGATTAGAAATTATTTCGTAGTTGGTATTGTTTCGGTTTGATACTTTAAAAAAGAGACTTGATAAACTGCTGTTTAATCTCCTGCTGTTTGTATGGCGTATACCAATGCAGGGCTGTTTGTAGGGAGTTAATGACTGTTCTACAACTACAAGGGCTCTTGATGGCCCTAGGGTTTAGAGATTATTTCTTTTTATTTCTTTTATGTGGTAGTAGGGATTGAACCTGAGCCTTGTCTAAACTAACCAGTACCACCACTATGCTACATCTCTAGCTTTTTTTAAAATTTTGTTTTGTTTAAACCCAGGATTAGATAAGTGCTTTACCACTGAGCTACAGAATGGTTTCATTATGTCTGTTTTTGTTTTATTTATTTATTTCTTGAGATAGAGTCTCACTGTGTAGCTCTGACTGTCCTAGAACTCACTGTGTAGACCAGGCTGTCCTTGAACTCACAGAAATCCTTCTGCTTTTCTCTTCTAAGTGTCAAAATTAAAGGTTGCACCATCTCACCCAGTTCCTGGCTTTATTTTTTTATTAATATTACTTTTTAATTTTATTAATTCATTCTGTCTGTATAAGTGTCTTGCCTCTATGTATATCTGTGCTCCATGTGCATGCCTGGTGCCCACAGAGGTCAGAAGAGGGCATCAGACCACCTTGGACTAGAGTTACAGATGGTTGTGCACCGCTATGTGAATTCCAGGAATCAAATTCAAGTCCTGTAAAAGAGCAGTCAGTGCTCTACACGGCTAAACTATCTCTCTAGTTCCCTAATTATTTTAATGCACTCTGTGTGTGTGTGTTTGTGTGTGTGTGTGTGTGTAACACATCTTGCCAGTCGAGTCAGTTCCTTCTTTTGACTGCATGGGTCCTGGGCATCAAAACGAGGTTGTCAGACTTGGCAGCAGAGTTTTTTATTTACTGAGCCTTCTCACCAGTACTATTGTTATTTTTTTGAGACAGGGTTCTTCCTTTAAACTCTTAATTTTCCTCCCTTAGCATCTTGGGTGCTAGGATTACAGGTGTGTACCACCATATGACCATGCCTGGCTACAAGTTATTTTTAAATGTATATAATTTTGTAAACCTCTGTATGAGATCAATTAATTATAACTGTCTGTCTAACTTTGATGTCCCTTATTTTAAAAATAATAACAACATAGTTCTTTCTTTCTTTTTTCTTTTTCTTTTCTTTTTTTCTTTTTTTGATACAGGTTTTT
The DNA here is from genome assembly GCA_001685095.1 of Ellobius talpinus. Lineage (NCBI taxonomy): Eukaryota > Metazoa > Chordata > Mammalia > Rodentia > Cricetidae > Ellobius > Ellobius talpinus. The sequence goes on along the minus strand of LOJH01019967.1, from coordinate 12,289 downwards.
CTGTAGCTTTTGGAGCCTGTCCTAGAACTTGCTCTGTAGACCAGGTTGGCCTCGAGCTCATAGAGATCCGCCTGCCTCTGCCTCCTGAGTGCAGGGATTAAAGGTGTGAGCCACCACCACCTGGCCAACATGGCTATTTCTAAGTACCTAGAAATCTAGATAAGTTTAGTATATTTAACACCTCGATTTAAAAAAAATTATGTGTGTGAGTATTTTGCCAGTAGGTTTGTACCACAAGTGTGCTTGGTGCCCATGAAGGCCTGAAGAGGACATAGAATTCTCTAGAACTGGTGTTACAATCTGTTGTGAGCTGCCATGTGTGTACTGGGAACTGAACCCAAGTCCTCCGGAAAAGCAACCAGTGCTCTTAACCTTTGAGCCATCTCTCCAGCCCCAGAGAGCTCAGATTTTTATATCAGAACATGTTCAGCCATTAATAAGATCTCAATAATTGTAACTGTCATTATGAGGAAGAGAATATTCTCTTCATTGCCAAATAATGCAATATATTTCTTTCACTCTCTTTAGGACCTCCAGCCAGCCTTTTCCAGCCACCTCGGCGTCCTGGCCTTGGAACTGTTGGGAAGCCAATTCGACTGTTAGCCAATCATTTTCAGGTTCAGATCCCTAAAATAGATGTGTATCACTATGATGTGGATATTAAACCAGAAAAACGGCCTCGTAGAGTCAACAGGTAAGGATTAGAAAGAGTAGATGCCTGTATGTCTAAGTACATATAATTCACAAAGTTTATCAGTCTCTCAGCAAGTAGGCATTATTTTACTCTAGTAATAAGTGTATGTGGGATCCTCTTTGGGTTTTGTGGCAACTCAGCTGGATATATTATTGCTCTCTCAATAAATACATGTTGTTTGATAAAGTGACTATGTCATTGGTCATCATCAATCCAAGGTCACAGAAGTTTATAACTAGAGATGAAGACATTAGTTAGTAGTGTATGAGAAGTAGAACTATCTGGAGATTCAGATTTTATCACTTCTTACACAAAAGTGTAGTGAAGTAAGAATTGTCTTAGAGTATTCATTTAAAAAAAAAAGAAGAAGAAGCTGCTCCAGGAGAAGCCCTGCTTCTAGCATTATCCAAGTGGGGTTCTGATGAGGTGACATGTGTTTTGTGGTCATGTTACCAACATGAAGTCACCCTGTATCAAAAGCACACATACACTCACTTCCCTGTCTCCTGCTTGCATGTGGTCATCTCTCAGTGCCTCCTCACACTGCATCCTCACACTGCCTCCTCAGACTGCCTCCTCACACTGCCTCCTCAGACTGCCTCCTCACACTGCAGCCTCACACTGCAGCCTCACACTGCAGCCTCACACTGCCTCCTCACACTGCATCCTCAGACTGCATCCTCAGACTGCATCCTCAGACTACCTCCTCACACTGCATCCTCACACTGCATCCTCACACTGCGGCCTCACACTGCATCCTCAGACTGCATCCTCAGGCTGCCTCCTCACACTGCCTCCTCACACTGCCTCCTCACACTGCCTCCTCACACTGCATACTCAAACTGCATCCTCACACTGTATCCTCACATTGCATCCTCACACTGCCTCCTCACACTGCCTCCTCGGGCTGCCTCCTCGGGCTGCCTCCTCACACTGCCTCCTCAGGCTGCATCCTCACACTGCATCCTCAGACTGCCTCCTCAGACTGCATCCTCACATTACATTCTCAGACTGCAACTCAGACTGCATCCTCAGACTGCATGCTCAGACTGACTGCTTCCTCTGACTGCATTCTCAAACTGCATCCTCAGACTGCCTCCTCAGACTGCATGCTCAGACTGCATCTTCAGACTGCATCGTCACACTGCCTCCTTAGACTGCATCCTCAGACTGCTTCAGACTGCATCCTCAGACTGCCTCCTCAGACTGCCTCCTCAGACTGCATCCTCAGACTGCATGTCAGACAATCATCTGTTGGGAGCTATAGATCCCTGGCCCCTTAACTTTCTTTGCCTGCAGCTGCTCTGAGCATGAGACCTTGATGGCAGGCTGATGAGACCTGCAGCTGAAAGATCCCGAGAGCTGGGCATGGCTAAAGATCCCTATATATGCTGCCCCTGAGCACAATAAAGATGGGCATTTGGCATTCTTGTATCAAGGATGACCTGTGTCTCTGTCTCTGTCTCTCTCTGTGTGTCTCTGTCTATGTGCTTTTAAGTCTCCAAGCCCAGTTCCCAGCTAGAGTACCAGTCCTGTAGTAACTTGGGAGTTACAGGACCATCAGTTTTTATAGGAATCTTTGGGTTTTTACAGCCATCGAGCTCTTGTCTCCTCCTGCCTTATATTCCTCTCTGCTCAGCCATTTCCCTTCCTGTCTCTACCTCCTTAGTGCGGGAATTAAAGGCATGTGCCTCCCATGTACTGGGATTAAAAATCTGGGTCAATACCGCCTGACTCTGTTTCTCTTTGAGACTGGATCAATTTTATGTAGCCCAGGGTGACCTTGAATTAACAGAGTTCCCTCTCTGTCTTCTGAGTCCTGGGATTAAAGGTGTGTGCCACCACTGCCTGGCCTCTAGTGGCTTAACTTTGTACTCTGATCTTCAGGCAAGCTTTATTTGTTAAAACACAAAGTATCATTACAGAAGGAAATCAAAGAGAAAGTGCCTGTGCTCAACTGACAGGTCACCACCTCCACACAGAGGTGCACACTGAGAACTGATGCCTAGGAGCAAGCTGCTGGAGTCTACCCTGTGAATTCGTAATAACACGGCACAGAAGGAGAGGGAAAAGACCCTCTAGACTGTTGGGAGGCAATGTTTGTGTCTTTAAGAAGTTTATATTAATGGTCAAAACTTGGTAAATTAGCAAATAAAACTTATTTATTAGATGGTGATAAGTACAATGGAAATTAAGCAGGGATGGGCCAGAACTGTAGTTCAGTAGTAGAATGCCTGCAACTGTCCACAAAGGTCTGGGTTTGATCCCCAGCACCATGTAAACCAGGTGTGGTGGTACAGGCCTGTCATCCCCACACTTAATATCAGGAATTCAAGGCCAGCCTAGGCTAGATGAGACCCTGACACAAAAAGAAAAAAAAGCAAGCAAAACAAAATAAAACAAAAAACAGCTGACTAGTTATCCTTTTCTAATATGGAAAACATTTATAACTCTTAAGATAGCTTTTAAAAAAGTGAGAATATATGATATTACACTTCTCCATCTACTTTTTTCATGATTTATTTTTAAATTTGACTTTGATGCATTAACTAGCTGTGATATTTGGGTTAGTATACAGCTCACAAACATGGAGCTCATTTAGTTTGGTAAGATAGGGGCTAGAGAGATAGTCAAGAATGCCTTTTGCTTTTGGAGAGGACAGGAATTTGGTTCCCAGCAGCCACATTCTGTAGTTCCAGCTCCAGACAATCCAGCACCCTCTTCTGGCCTCCTTAGGCATTTTACACACACACACACACACACACACACACACACACACACCTTTTTAAAGGTGGCAACACAAAGCACCCAACTTTCACTGACTTTAGCATTCACAACACTGCGTACTCAGATATGTCTTTGTCTTGTATATTTCCTTGCTGTTGCATTTGTTTTAGGAACTGCATAGAGTAAGCCAGAGTATATATAAGACTACTTAAGTAGAGCTAGGCACTGACAGACGGAAAATATTTCTGCCAAGTAGAAACTAGACCAGCAATATTTTTGAAGTGAGAATATTTTATAGCATTCTTTGTCTATACTACCCAGGAACTTTTTGGAATAAAACAAAGTAATATACAGAGTAATAAATCAATAACATTTGAAAAGGGGGTTGATCCTACTCGCTTGAATACCATGCATCTTAGATATATTGATGCACACATTTCTGAGTTCTTTTCTTTTTTCGACAACCATTTCTTTTTTAAAAAATAATTTATTTTTATTTCATGTACGTCCATGTTTGCCTACATGTGTGTCTATATGAAGTTGTTGGATCCCCTGAAACTGGAGATACAGACAGGTGTGAGCTGCCATGTGGGACTGGGAATTGAACCTGGGTCCTCTGGAAGAGTAACCAGTGCTCTTAACCACTGAGCCATGTCTTCAGCCCTCTAAAACTATTTCTTGATAAGAATTCTGATTTTATAAGAAACATCATTTAATGGTTAAACATCCATGCAAAACTTAGATGTCTGAAACTTATTATTCTTGTAAAGTTTTAGTTAATTTATTTGTGTATGGTTTTTTTTCTACTATGTTGGTTCTGAGACTGGCAGCAATCATCACCTTTATCTGCTGAGCCATCTCATTGCTCCATCTTTTTTTTATTTTATTTTTTGAGACTGGGTCTCATGTAGTCAATGCTGGTCTCAAACACAATATTTAGCCATTTGAACTCCTGAATCTCCTGCTTTCACCTTCCTAGTGTTGGGACTACAGATAAGTTAATTTTTTTCATTGCTTGAGTCAGCTTTGTGGCTTCGACTTTTTTTCTAGTGGCCCCACACACAGTTTGAATGAAAGCATGACAACACATTGCTTTCTGTTGATCACTTCTCAAAGCTAACTGCCACTGTCTCCATTACTGTTAAGGGAGGTGGTAGACACTATGGTACGACACTTCAAGATGCAGATATTTGGGGATCGGCAGCCTGGCTATGATGGCAAAAGAAATATGTACACAGCACATCCACTGCCAATTGGACGGGATAGGGTAAGTGTTAACAGCAAGGAACTCTGAGTTTTAGTACCTACTCCAGATGACCCAATACTCTCCTTTTTGGTCACTCTTCAGTTCTTTTATTTGTTTGGTTATTACCGTGGGGAGGCACACGCAAGCCACAGTGCATGTGAATTGGTTGTCTCCATCCTTCATGTCAGGCTTGTTGGCAAGCATCTTCTCTCACTGAGCCATTTGCCAACTTCCTCCTCTCCTGCTCTCCCTCTTCTTATTATAGGGTTTGAACTCAGGGCTGCACACCTGCTGGGTTGTTGCTGTACTGCTGAACTATGCTCACAGCCTTTCACTTCAGTTCTTAGAGTTGTTTTTCATTGTGATGCTAGATCGATTGCACTTCCCACAATGATTGCCTCTTAGCTGAAAATGAAAGATGAGAGGAGCACTGGGGCACACTGATTCTGTCATCTCTACAGATAGTCTGCATTTTCACACTGTACCTAAATATAACAGTGGTATTTTATTACTTCATTTATGAAAATGATACCACAATAATTGCCTTTTCTTTCTTTGTCTCTTTTCTTTCCTTCTTTCTTTCTTTTCTTTTCTTTTCTTTTTTTTTGGAGACAGGGTTTCTCTGTATCTTTAGTTGTCCTGGAACTCACTCTATAGACCAAGCTGGCCTCAAACTCACAGAAATCCACCAACTTCTGCCACCTGAATGCTGGGATTAAAGGCATGTGCCACCATTCCCGGCCACAGTATTTTCTTAAACATTTATTTTAATAGTAAAAACAGTGCCAAGTATGGTAGTACACATATTTAATCCCAGCACTCAGGAGACAAAGGCAGGTATAGATCCGTGAGTTCCAAGCCAGTGTGGTCTACCTAGAAAGTTCCAGGTCAGCCAGGATACATAGTGAGACCCTTAGTTAAAAACAAACAAACCAAAAACAAAGTGGAAACGAAAGTTTTTTTTAAATTATATGTTTTGTCAGGTGGTGGTGGCACAACACTTGGGAGGTAGAAGCAGGTGGATCTCTGTGAGTTTGAGGCCAGTCTACAAAATGAGTTCCAGGAAAACCAGGGTTGTTACACAGAAAAACTCTGTTTCAAAAAAAGCATGTATATATATAAAATATTTTCATTACATTTATGCACAAGATTGTGTGTGAGTTTGTGTACATGTGGTGCCCACAAGGTCAGAAGAAGGCATCAGATTTCCTGGAGGTAGAGTTATAGGGTATTTTAAACCTCTAGTATTCTAAAATTAGGGGTACTGAAATGGTTTGCTGGGTATAATCCAAGCCGGACAACTTGGATTCAATTCCTGGGACCATAGGGTGGAAGGAGAGAACTGACTTCCAGATTGTCCTCTGACCTCCACACATGTGCCATACCACATACTCACCCCTAAATGTACATGCATATACACATAAATGAATGAATAAATAAATAGATAGAACAAAATATTTTTATTAAGCACTTAAGAGCACTTGCTGCCATTTCTAAGAACTAAGGTTGGTTTCCAGGACTAACATCAGGCAGCACAGATGCCTGTAATTCAGCTTCAGGAAGTCTATCTTTCTCTTCTGGCTTCCATGGGAACCTGCATTTATATTAATAAATAGACAAGGAAATAAATACTCTAAAATTGACATTTGAAAGTTTTTTTTTAAATTTAAAAAGGTAGGGTTGGAGAGATGGCTTAGTAGTTAAGAACACTTGTTGCTCTTGTGAGAACCAGGTTCAATTCCAAGCACCTATGTGGTGGCTCATAATCATCTGTAATTCCAGTTCCAGGAAATCCAGAACCTTCTTCCCAGTTCTTTGGGCACCAGGCATGCGTGTGCTACATACATGTACACAGGAAAAAACCAATACACATAAACTAAAAGTCTAAAAGGTAGCTCAGTAGTGTGGCACTTGGCCTCGCATGCATGAGACTGTGAACTTAATTCTTAGAACCACAATTTTTATTGATTTAAATTAAATTTATAAGTAATATGTGAACACATGTACCTTCTACACTTATTAGACAGTTCACAAGAACTGAGGCTTCTTGGCTTTCCTGTATGTTTGTACCTTCCAATTCCATTTTCCTTGTTAGCCCCATGTTGTTATGTGTCACTTTAGATACTTTCTGTGTTACCTTTTTACATATATGTTTGTGTACATGCTTATTTCTTGCATATCGTACTGTGATTTCTTTTTTCATTAGCAGTATGTCGAGGTATTGTTCCCACTTGTATACAGTTATATAAACCTTACTCTCCTTTTCTAATTCAAGGCGAATGGTTTGAGCTGTGGTCTCAGTCTGGCTTGAACTCGTGGTCCTCCTGTATCAGCCTCCTGAGTTCTGGGATTATAGGCATGCATAACTACTCCACTTTTAAGAGCATTCACATTGTCGTGCATCTGTCACCGCCATCTATTCTAGGATCTTTTTGTTATCTAAAACAGAAACCTTCTACCCACTACACAGTAGTTTCATATTCCTCACTGCCAATTGCTCTGGTAACCACTCCTCTACCTTTTGTTTCTGTAAGCTTGACTGTTCTGAGTACCTCATGTAAGTAGAATCATCAATTTTTGTCCTTCCATCTCAGGTTTATTTGACTTAGCATAATGTTTGCAAGGTTTATCCTCATTGTAGTATCTTCCTTATTTGTTTATTTTAAATTTTCATGCATTTATTTATTTGTGTGTGTATACATGCATGTACAGTAAACCGATTCCAGCTGTGGCGTGCCTGTGGTGGCTAGAGGACAATTTATAGGGTTGGTTCTCTCCTTTTATTATATGGGGCCCCGGAGTCAAACTCAGGTCATTAATGCTGGTGGCAACATCATTGACCTACTATCATTGTATAATATTTTCTATTAAATTATTCCTTTATTTATGAACAATTACTTTGTTTCCAATGGTCTAAAATTATAAAAAGTATTAAGTATCCATTATGCATATGTTATACGGAATATTCCTGGGGTCTTTCCTACAACCTTTATAAACCTGTTTGTATGTATTTTTCCCTAGGTTGACATGGAGGTTACCCTCCCAGGTGAGGGTAAAGACCAAACTTTCAAAGTGTCTGTGCAATGGGTGTCAGTTGTGAGCCTTCAGTTGCTTTTAGAAGCTTTAGCTGGGCACCTGAATGAAGTCCCAGATGACTCAGTACAAGCACTTGACGTTATTACAAGGCATCTTCCCTCTATGAGGTTAGTACCCTATTTTGGATCCCTTCCCACAAATGTCAGGCTTTTTGACAGATTGTATTTAGCCATGCAAAGTTTTTCAACATAAGTCACAGTTCAAACTTTCAGTTCACAAACTGACCTCAAAATGCTTTGTAGGAAGTATTCAAACCCTTCTCTCTTCAGATACACTCCGGTGGGCCGTTCTTTTTTCTCACCCCCTGAAGGTTATTACCATCCTCTGGGAGGTGGCAGAGAGGTCTGGTTCGGTTTTCACCAGTCTGTGAGACCTGCCATGTGGAATATGATGCTCAACATTGATGGTGGGTTGAAACTCTGTCTGTTAATTTTGGTTTCCATTTGATTGGTTTGAACCCTTTTCTTTGCCTTGATACTAAGCATCCTTTCTCTGTTTGTTAGTATCTGCAACTGCTTTTTACCGGGCTCAGCCTATCATTGAGTTCATGTGTGAGGTTTTAGACATCCAGAACATCAATGAACAGACAAAACCTCTAACAGACTCTCAGCGTGTCAAGTTTACCAAAGAAATTAGAGGTAGGTATTCCTGTTAATGTCATCTTGGAGTGAGTGCAACACAGTTTAGGTGTCTGGGCTTGAGCCAGACAGACCTGGATTCCCTTGCTAGCCAAATAATCCTAGCAGTGGGACCACAGAGTCTCAGTATACACTTAGACTTGAAAATAGACACCAGAACGTGTTGATACTTATAAAAATTTATTGAATGAACTCATAAATTCAGTTATGTAACCAGACATGGCATTGCATGCATGTGATCTCAACAGTTAGGAGGCTATGGCAGAAAGATCACAACTTCAAGACTCATCTGAACTATGTAGAGCTATCTGTCTCAAAAACAAAAATGAGTTTTTTTTTATCATGAATCTTTTTGCCTTTATATGATGAATCTGACTCCACATTCTTGTAGCTTTTGTCCTGTGTTAAGTTATTGACTTCATGTGTGTATGTGGAGAAACCTTTGTTATCTGCAGTAGGTAAGGAGAGTATGAGAATTCTTTCCAAACTAATGTACTCCTTGACTTTTTGTTTGCGTTTTTGAAACAGAATCTTACTTTGTAGTTCTGGCTGTCCTGTAACTCACTATATAGACCAAGTTGGCCTCTGTCTCACAGACATCTGCCTGCCTTTGCCTCCTGAGTGCTGAGATTAAAGATGTGTCCCACCATGCTTGGTAATTCCTTGACTTTTTGAAGACAACATTTGAATTTGGTTTTGTTACTATGATTTTAATTAAAACTGGTACTCTATTTTTTTTAAAAAAAAACTGGGACTGAACAAGCATGGGATCAAACTGGACCCTCTGAATGTGGCTGACA
>LOJH01019966.1:3462-14169 GCA_001685095.1 Ellobius talpinus | reverse complement strand
ACACACACACACACACACACACACACACACACACACACACACACACACTGACTGCTCCCTCTGAGCTAAAAGGATTCAGCTAGCCCAGATTTCTGTTCTCCAATAGAGCTGAGCTTGGCCTCCCTCACAGTGCATATCGAACACCCATTAATCCTTTCAGCCAACCCTGATTTCCACTGTGCACAGCAGGATGTTTGGGTGTGTGCTGAGACTTGCTGCCTGTGAAAGACAAGACCACTGAAAGTTATTTATGCATGCTACTTGGGCACAAACCCCCTTGCCATTTGCAGCTGACTTGAACAAATGACTTCCTCCGAGTCTGTTTTCTCCTTTGTCAAGGGAGTGAGTGCCTCATGGGTTTCTGAGAGGACCGAGTTGGTCCATATTGTAGGTGTGTTGAATGCCTACAATATTTCTCTGTAAATACTCAGACACTGTTGCTTAATATGGACACTATCTGAACCAATCCTAGGGACCCCTTCCAGGAGCACCTTTGAAGGACTATATTTTTGTGTCTTCAACTTTGCCTTTGGTTTTGTCCTAATGGTCTAGTGTTTCTCTATAAAACCCAAGAAAATAAAGGATCTCAATCTTGACTTTATTTGCAGGTGGTTACAATTTATAAATACACTTGCCATTTTTCTCCTGTTCTCCTGGATACCTGATAACGATACCCAAACCCCCACTTTCACTGTCTCACCATCCTCTCCCCCAGAAGCAAGGGAGGGATGCTCCTCCATGTAGCTTTATCTTCACCCAGGGTCTGTCTTGGTCCACATGGTATGAGCCCTCAAGGCCTGTGAAAGTTGAGGATGAGCACCACGAAGCCTTGCAAGGTCCCGGTGATGTCCTTGCCAGTGACCCTGTGACCGGTTCCCTCCTTTGCCACGTTTAAGGTGCAGGGAGGCATGGTGGGCAGTGGCTAGGGTCACAAGCCTTGCCTGTGTCTGAGGCTGAATGTATGCAGCCTCTGGGACTGGTGGGTCCGCCACAAAGTCTCAGGCTCGCTCAGACAGTAGTCAGAGTCCTGGGCAGGCACTGTGCCTTGCCAGTGTCCGGTTCTGCTCTGAAGTGGTGTCTGAGGCTTAGTCTCTTAGGCTTCTGCTTCTCAGAGCCTCCCCAGACCTTGTGAGTTCTGGTGGGTAGAGCAGCCTCGGGGAGAAAGTGCTGGACTCTCTGTCCTCCTTGCCTTTCTCAGATACCATCAGGCATCAGGCGGCACATAGGTTCCTCGACCCTGTCAGAGGGCATGGCACCCTAGTGTCTCTGTCTCAGCCAGATGCCAAGCTTTGCCATCCTCCTGGTAAGGTGTGGAGAGCACAGAAGGATCAGGGGCTCCTTCTTCAGGAGTGGGGTATGGAGGGTCACGGGGAGCGGGGGGATCTCCAGGACCCCGTGTACCCCCCAGCACTGGCCCATTGTATATATAGATATTGCCAGTGACAGTCACAGAGCCTCCGGTCACATGGATGCCATTTGCACCTGTGGGAGAGAAGGCGAAATGAGAAGGGTACTTCTGGAATTCTTCTCCTTCCTCCCAACTCCAGCTCTCATTTGCTATTCCTTCCTCTGAGTCAGGGTCTCACATAGCCCAGGCTGGCCTAAAATGGCTGTGTAGTGGAGGATGGCTCTGATATCCTGATCCTCCTGTTTCCAGTGCTGGGGATGCAGGTGTGCCCACACCCCAGCTTCTCTATAGCTCTCTGAGGTGCTGAACACACTCCTCTGTTTCTCTCAGACTCTTCCCTTCTGTTTTGCCTCTGGATCTTTTTATTTCATCTGGACCTTATTCTTTCCCCCTGCCAACCACCCCATCCCTCCCCTCCTCCCCACACTCCTTTCTCCCCATGGCTTGTCCAGCTCACCGTGGGCCATCTGGCTGTGTTCCCCGGGCTCAGTCTCCAGCTCCCTAGCCTGGACCAGGGGACTCTGCTGTTGAAGCACCACTTCCTCCAAGGCTGGGGTCACTGGGGGTCCAGCAGGGGCTGGGGACAAGTCCCCAGAGATGGGTAGAAGTGGCTCAGCCAGGTCAGGGAAATCTGGGTTGGCTCTTGGAGGGGGGCAGGGGGGAGATTCTTCTCCCTGTAGAAGAGAGAAGCAGCCGACATCAGAGGCTAGACTTCATCGTACCTTAGTTCCCACGCCCTTTTTCTTGTATTCTGGCAATGCATTCGTTGTCTGTGTCTGCACCTCACCACGCCTCAAGACCTTTGCACTCGATGCTTCTCCAATTTCTAGAGCACTTTCCTCAAGAGTCCCCTCGTTATCTCCCTCATTTCAACTCCCTGCTCAAGTCACCAGTGCATCAGAGAGGCCTTCCCTGTCCACCTGCCACTCACTGGCCAGCTCACTTTTATTACAGCTGCCACCTGGTATACAATTATTCTTTATATATCATTATTGTTGTTGTTATGGTTTTGCTGTGTTTGAGACAGGCTCTTATTCTAACCCAGGCTGCCCTGAATTTCACTATAGAGCCTTAGGCTGGCCACAAACTCATGGTGAGCCTTCTGTCTCAGCCTCCCAAGTGCTGCGATGGTACGATTGTGATTGCGCCACCCCTTTGTGACACTGGCAACGAAGCCCAGGTCCTTGTACATGCTAGCTAAGGGCCTTAACATCCCAGCCTTTGAATTTTATTTTTTCCACTCATTTGCAGACTCCAGGGTGGGAGGCTCTTCCTCAGACTGTATGCTGGAGCCAGGCATGGCGGCTGGAACATGGCTGCTCACCAAGCAATCAGTGGAATGAACGGAGGCCAAAGTCTACCTTTCCTGACCTCGCCGCCCCACCCCTCCTTGCTGACTTCTTCCACTCCTTTACCTCTGGATGCCTCTTGAGCAGAGTACCTGAAATGAAAACCAGAATGGGTTGAGAGGCCTGCAGTTCCCAACCTTCAACCTCTGTCCCCACCACTGTGTGCTGCCAACCCTAGGGTCCTAGAGGAAGTCAGTACAGCTACCCTCGTCCCTAGCCTCGGCATGAGAGGCTAGAGAGAGTATCCAGCACCCTGAGAGCCTTGTGCACCAGAGTTTGTCCTTGAATATCCCTCCCCTCCACTGCCACCTCCACATGGGGACAGGAAGCACTGTCTCCTTCCTACCCAGCTTTCTGCAGAGAGAGGGGTGCCTCATCCAGGTGCAGGCCAGGGTAGTGCTGAAGAGCAGAAGACAGACCAGTGGCAGCAGAACGGCCAGCAGCAGCATTGTTCCTGCCAGGAAGGCAGACAAGAGTGAGGACACCAGAGGACAGGGTGTTGTAGGGGGTGGGGGGTGCTTCTCCCAGATATCAGGCAGCCTTTTCCCTCTTTGGAGCCATTTACCTTGGGCTATGACAAGGGGCTGAGGCTGACTTCGGGAAGGGTCTCTTGACCACATGAGGGACTGCCCTGAGTGGTGATGTCTAGAACACTTGCAGTCAGTATATGAAGGATGCTTTGGCAGCTGGTTTTCACGGCCAGAAGTATGTGAAAGGCAGCGGGGAGGGGAGGTGGTATTTGGGTCTAAGGGGAGAGCCCGGTTCTGTAACCGGACCTGAGATTGCCCCTGTATGCCTGTGAGAACCTTACTTCTAAGCCTGGTCTGTCTATGGCTCTCAGGGAGAGTAAGAGTTCCAAGCTGCTCACTCCTTTGCTCATAGTGGGGCTCAGGAAGGAAAGAGGCAGAGAGAGAGGACTTTGGTTTCCCAGACTTGCCCACACTGATTCACCCGCAGCTGTGACCGAAGGGAGGGAAGAATGCAAGGTACGGAGAGAAACTGAACCAGGAGTCTGCACACTAGGTGCCTGTCTTTTAAGTCAGTTCGCCTACTCGAGCATTGGTTTGTCAGATATAAAAGAAGCAGTTAACAGACCCACTGGCTAAAACCCTAGCTCTGAAATACTAGTGACAGTGCCCTAGCTCTGAAATGCTAGTGACAGTGATGTCTGATGCATACTTGACATTTGATGCAGAGCTGAAAATTTCTGAAAGGTCATAGGAAAATATTTATGATCGCTGTTAGCTGAAAAGCTAGGATATAGGGGGTGAGGGATAGCTCAGCAGTTCGCATCTACTCAGCGTGTGCCAACTCCTCCCCACAAAAAAGTCACGTGATAAAACACTTTTATTACTCCACTCTTAGTAAAGTAAAAAAAATTATACGACTAGAAATGCATAGGAACACATGGGAAGAGCCAGACGGAGACGTAAGAGGAGAAGGGCTCTAAGTTCAATGGTGAATTTTAGTTAATTTTCATCCTCTCTCTCTGCTCCCTCTCTCAGAGACAAGGTCTCATCCGGCCCAACCTCAAAGTCCTACCTCCACCTCCCAATGCAGGGGTGGCAGGCATGTGCCACGGGGCCTGGTACACATTCTTAAAAAGTTTTACAGCACGTGTACCTTATAAATGGGTCCCATGTGAGAAAGACTCAGATACAGATACGAATCACAAGATTTACACCCCACCCCCACCCCCATCCCCACCCCCGAGTAATCTCAGGCAAATCATTTAATGCCNTTTCCTCTTTCCAACGGTGAGGGTGAACAACTCCACTTTACAGAATTGTTGAGCAGAGTAAGTGGGATCACTGAGGGGCTTGGGGTAGCTCGCAATACCTGGAAGCTAGAATCACAAATCTCTGCCCATTCAGAAATGTTACTCCATTCTGTCAATCAGCAATGATTACACTCATCAGAACAACCCTCAGTCAACCACCAGGCTGGGAAACCCGTGAGCTTCCTAGAAGATGGAACCAAGAAAAACCTAGAAAGAGTCAGACGGAGGAGCATGACTCCTGCAGACGTGTGTAACTGAACAATGAGGTATTCAATTAGGAAAGGAATTCTGCAAGGAGGCCTGGGATGGAAGGGACTCGAGGATAATGACAGAGTCAGTCGGAATTACATCGCAGCACAGGAGTGTTTCCTAGCATAACATGTAATTTTTATAGCGTGTAAGAATATAGTCTACGGATGTTCTATTCCCACCCCTGAAACAGTCTCACTCGGGAGCTCAGGCTGGCCCCAAACTCTTGATTCTCCTGCCTCTATCCTCTAAGTGCTGGAGATGAAATGGGTATGCCACCACACCTAGCTTTCCAAGTTTTGTTTCTTCTTTAGGTGGTACGTAGGTTCAAACCCAGGGCCTCATGCATCCCAGGCAAGCACTCTGCTACTATGCCAGACCCTTCCAATCACTTTAGAAGGAATGTTTCTTTCTTGGCCTAATCCTGGGGGGAAAGAGGCACATTTCCCTGTTTTTATGGATGAGGAAGACGGAGGCGTTTTCCCAGATCCTGACTTTTGGACCTCAGCCCCTCCTCTCACCTGGCTCTGATTGATTTCTACAGATGGTGTCAGAGCTGGAGCTGCCTGGAGCCGCCTCCACCAGGCCCTGGGTCTCACATCTGTGGAGGAAACAGGACTGTGAGCTCTTGCTGTTCTCCTTGGTACCTGGTGCTCTAGGAACACATGGTATGGGAATGGCCAGGCGAGCATATGAAGCCAAGGATGACAGGAATGACAATAGTAGGGCTTCCTGGAGTTGGGGGGAGGTCTGGGAAGGGGCGCTCTCACCTGGTATGGGGTTGGCAGCGGGCTGTAAGGGAAGAAGTATTCTGGAAATATCCTGGCTTGCAGGGGACACAGGTGATGTCAGTATCCATAGCTTCATCTGGCAAAAGAAAGGCAGGCCAGTCAGGGTGAGTGGACAAGCGTGAGCCCAGCTGTGGGCTTCCTTGATGCCTCCTTCATGCCAAGCCTTCATGCCAATATAACTGTTACCTTCCCAGCTTGGCTTTAGCCTGCCGGTTTCCCCAGGCTTCCCTAGTGCTGACAGGAGCCACCTTCTAAGTACCTTACACCTGTCCCAATTCATGGCTTGGCAGACCCCCTGCCTGTGAGCCTTTTGCAAGGAACGATAGATATTTTCTGTCAAAGAGAACTCCAGTGGGGAGTCCCCAAAGGACACCTTACAGAGCTCCTTGACCTTGACACCCAGCCTCCTTTCACTGGCTGCCTTCAGTGACCTCTGACCTGTAACCTCAGCTTCTGTGCCAGGCTGGCACACTACAGGTTGCTCGCAGTGCACGCACTCATTGTCCAGATACACACAGGTCATCCCTGGCTTACAGCGACACTCAGGTTTTCGATCACTGGCGCAAGGGGCAACCTCCTCGAAGCCCAGCACTGGAGGGGAGAGGAGAGGGAGAGTCAGAGAGGGGCTGGGTCAGAGAGGGGCTGGGGTCGCAGCTGTACCCATCATCCAGGTGGATCCCCACTCACCAGCGTCACAGGAGCGGCAGAGCTGGCAGATGGAGAGGTGGTTCCAGTATTCATTGTAGGAATTATCGGGGCAAGTCTCGCAAGCTGTGTCTTGGCTGTGGCTGCATACAGCGGAGACAAACTTGCCTGTGAGGGAAGAGGGGTACCAGGAGACAGGAGTCTATCTCCACCGCTTGCTGCATGCCACAGAGCCTCTCCTTAGCCTCTTTGGCCCATCCCGTCTTCATGGCTATGCAGCCACCTCTTCAAATCTCAGTGGCCGTGTGACAATGGCTAATGCTTCTCCCGACTCTCTCTCCCATCTAGTTTTACCAGTGTTGGTGTCATTCGGACCCACCTCTACCACCCGGGCTTCCTGGGGCCATTGTTCTCACCTGGGGGACAGCGGGAGCAGCAGACTTGATGCTTGGGCTCGTAGTATTCCTTGTCCTGGTCCCAGCAAGTTTGGTTTTCTATGCGATATGGGGGCACCTTCCAGGGGGAGGCGGAGACAGAGAACAAGGCAGGGTCAGCTCTGTGGGCAGAAGGGCTGGAGAGAAGTTTGCCCAGGCCCTCTTTCTCACCTGGCCCATCCCACCTAGCCTCTCCCTCACCAGCTGGGGCTGGGCTGCCGTCAGGATCCCGCAGAGTCCCAGCAGAAGTGGCCCCCAGACCAGGCCGCAGGGAGAGGCCCCAGGCAGGCGCATGGCGGCCTTTCGGGTCGGCTGACCAGACCGGGTGGAGGCCTGGGAGGAAGGTGGGAAGCCCGGACGTCCTGAGCAGCGTTGGCCACGACTTCCCAAGCCTGGCGGCTGGGCCGACGTGCCCCCGGGGGCCGGGAGCGGCCGGGCCTGGCCTCCAGGGCTCCAGCGCCGGGCTCAGGAAGTGGGAGTGGAGAGAGCCGGCCGGGGGCGGGGGCAGGGAGCTCTGGGAGCAGAGGCCGGCCTGTCGCAATCGCGACGGGGAAGAGGAACAGGCTTGGCCGCCTCGACGCAGGGCAGGAGGGGGTGGCCGGGAAAGCACGTGAGAGCTGCAGGCCCGGAACCTCCACCTTTCTTCTCAAGCCTGGCCCTCAGAGGGGCTGCAGACCAGGATCACCCGCTGGCGGAAAAGGGGCGGCAGAGTCGGTAGCTAGCTGTCGTCTGTCAAGCTGACCTCCAACAGCCTGGGGTTAGAGCTGACCTGGCAACACATGGATGTTGAGGCCAAGCAGTGGGCAGCTGGGTGCCAGATTTGCAAAGCGGATGTACCAGGGATTGACAGTGCACCCACTTGAGACACCCAGAGGTAGCTAGCAGATGCAGAGCCTGGCCCGTCACCCCACTTGGCAGAAACTGAGGGCCTGCCCCACTCTGACTTTTTAGAGAAAAGCTACCACGGTAAGAAGCCACTAGGCCTCCACCCTGCTGGCCCACCCACATCACACACTATTGGGCACACCACAAGACACTGGAGAGAGTTCAGCTGGCCTTGGACCTGTCCTTCTGTCCTCTGGGGAGCTCTCTCAAAGGGAGAGTGGGGGAAGATGTGAAAACCTAGGTCCTGGTGAGTTGGGGACCTCTGGGCTTGGGCTGGGTAGCCCAATTTCAGCTTGCATGCCCATAAGCCTGTACCTTAGAGGCCAGCCTTACCTCTGGAGACCTGCTCAGGGTGCCAGGCAGAGGAGTGCAGTTCCAAGATTGTGGCCTATTCTTCCCACACTTATTAGCCCGGAGCTGCTTGCAGTTTTGTGACACCCCTTCTTTCCCCCTTCCACTGGCTGACACCCCCACAAGCCCTACCCAACACGCTCTCCAAATTCCAGTCCGTGCTTCCAGGAAGCAGCTACAGAGCCCTCAAGGGAGACTAATGTCTGCTTTGTGCTGTCTGTCTGCTCCCTATGAGGTTATGGACTGGCCTATTGCCTGGTTAGGGTGTTAAGTCTGGGCTCACAGAGTTTAGCATGATCTGGCTTAGGCCACATGCCAGGTACACACTCATGGAATAAATGAAGGCTGTCCACACTAGGCTACTCTGGCAGAACCTACCTGCAGTTCAGGCCTGAATTTCAGATCCCAGCTCAGGTCAGCATCCATCCTGCCTTCCTTGGGACTCAGGGGAGTCTCCTTTGAGACGAGGGGAGGTCTTCACCTGAGAACTGGCTGTCTTCATGGCGGATCAGGTATCCGTGTGAATCGGGTACAGGAGTGAGTGGTAGAAAAGACTGAGGGACCTGCCTGGGATTTATGTCACCCTGTCTCTTCACAAGGTGTAGGCCCAGTAGCTACACTCTGCTGGCCACTGCCATTAGCAAGTAGTCCAAGAACAAGGCATGAGGGAATAGATTCCTAACAGCAGACCAGCTCTGGCTTCTCTTCCTTCTAGGCCCAGGGAGTTGGGGCAGGGACTAGACTCACTTGGATCTCTCTGTAACATAAAGGAACAGGTGTGTAGCAGTCTTAGGTTATTTCCACTCTTTTTATGTTTTATTAGGAAAACTTCCCATGTACTGTCCAAAAAGAGAGCAAATAGTATTGGGGTTCACCTTGTGGTCATTACCTAGCTTTAACTCATGGCCGGTCTTCCTTCTTCACATAGTGTGTGCATCTTAAAGCTTGTCAGTCTTCACATATAGATGAGTGGATTCTCACTTAAAATTTTTTTACTTATTTATTTGTATGTGTATATAGCAAGTGTAACACAATTCTAATTGGTCTTAATAATAAAAGCCTGGAGTTAGATATTAGGGGGTGAAAGCTGAGAGATCAGGGACGCAGTGCAGCCAGCCACCAGAGAGACCTTTTACCTCTACCGAATCCTGAGACCAAAAGGGCAATGCTGTCCTCAGACTGCCTCCCCAGACTGCTCAGACTGCAATGAACTCCTCCTGTCTCTTCCTGCGGGATCCCAAGTTCTGGGACCAGCTTTCTGTGAGCTGTTTCTCTTAGAGACTGGGTCGATTTCGTGGAGCCCAGCATGGCCTAGAAAGAACAGATCCATCTGCTGCTGTCTCCCAAGTCCTGGGATTAAAGGTGCGTGCCACCACTGCTGGCCTCTAGTGGCTTAGCCCTGCACTCTGATCTCCAGGGAAGCTTTATTTGTTAAAACACAAACAAATTATCACTACAAGTAAATGTGGGACTATGGACACTTTCCCAATCAGAACTCAGAAAGGTGGGGAGATGCAACCAGACCTGGCAGCCTACAGGGACTGCAGACAGACAGCTCTTAATACAAATGGTTACTACACTGCCCCTCTGACCTTCTTCAGGAGGGCGGAGACTTCAGGGTGAGAAACCTTCCAATTCTTAGTGAGCACAGCATCATCTTTGTTCTTTCCTCTTCTGCATTTTCCAACCTCCTGGAAACTTTGATCGATGTCCACTGGACACACCAGATGGGGAGACTCCCAGAAGGCATGAAGGGCTCTTCTCCCAGGCCTCCTTCACGGAGGCTTACTGAACTACCCTTCTCCCCGTGGCCCATGAGTAACCCTCAAGGAGAATTGGTGTGTGGGTCCCTTTAAACACTCCTGTCTTCTTTGTCACATTTCCATTAGCCGACTGATGCCCTTAGCCAGCCCAGTTGGGCTGGGAGACACTGAGAAATGAACGTAGCACATAGAAGTGGACTGTCCCAGTGTTTGGGATGTCACTGGAAACAAAGCCTTACCTAATTATTCTCAGTCTTGGTAACTTTGCTCCCCAGAAGACATTTGGCAATATCTTAAGACGTTTTAGGTTGCAACTGCTTGGAATTCCCACTGTCACTTAGTGCAGAGAGGCCAGTGATATTTCTGTGACCTGCAGTGCAAGACAGGCCCAGACAACAAGGAATTGCATGGCTGGGAATGCCAGCAGCGCTGAAGTTGTTAAGCCCTGTACTGACCGAAGGGATAAGTCTCTAGTGGGGAACTCCTAAGCATCTTTCCAGGACACTAAACTGAGGACGGCAGAGAGAAATCTTCTGGATCATCACATTGGGTTTATACACATAACGGAGCAAAAAAGGATGCTGTTTGCCATAGTAGACAGCCTTGTAGTTAGCACTAAATCTAAGAGTAAAGGGGTTCATTTAAGTGGGTGACTTGTTTTTATACTAGAAAGCATAAGATCTGAAAAGGGAAAAGTGGAGGAAATTTCAATAAATTAACAAATCGAAACAATCTACCTCAAGACCCAGCACTACTGCTGTTGGGTATACACCCAAAAGACACTCAATCGTACCACAAGGACATGTGCTCAACCATGTTCATAGCAGCATTATTTGTCATAGCCAGAACGGGGAAACAACCTAGATGCCTCTCAGCCAAAGAATGGATAAAGAAAATGTGGTATATTTATACAAAGGAGTACTACACAGAGGTAAAAAAAAAAAAATGACATCTTGAAATTTGCAGGCAAATGGATGGATCTAGAAAAAAACATATTGAAGCTGGGCGGTGGTGGCACACGCCTTTAATCCCAGCACTCGGGAGGCAGAGGC
>LOJH01019964.1:5550-18965 GCA_001685095.1 Ellobius talpinus | reverse complement strand
ACACACACACACACACACACACACACCACACACACACACACACACACACACATCTGAGGTCACTTCCAGAAAGGCCATTCTAGAAATTCCAAAGGGCGCGCAATGACCATGCGGCTTCCTTGCATGCCTTTTGCCTCTAGCCCAGCCCTCAGTCCTCCATCTTAGCTTTCCAGCATGCTAGGAAGAGGGAAATCCAGCCTATTACACGAGGCCACCTCTTATAGCCCCTGAAACAGCACTCCATTTGAAGGTGGAAAGCGATTTGGGAGTGTGCTCACCACCCCCTCTCAATACAGGCCCACACCCAGCAAGACTGGAGACTTTTTTCCAGCAAACTGAAGGGAGGGAACTGGGGCTGGTGCCAAACCAGTGAGAGAAAACGGAAGGAGAAAAGGAGGGCTGGTTAGACAGGTATGGCAGCCCTGAGGAGGGACAGCCAGCTAGCTCTCCCTTTCGTCCCTTCCCCCACACTTTTGGAGGGACCAGAAGGGGAAATGCTCCTAAAGAATTGATTCAGACACAAAAGCTAGCCACCCAGCACCCTTCCTGAAATCTCAGCTTCCTCCACACTAGCCACCTGACTCCTTGGCCCTAGGAGTGTCTCTTAAGGTGAGGACAAAGGGACATAATGGCAAAGTCCCCAAGCTGTGTAGACTCAAGCATCAACCCAAAGCTCACGGAGGAGGCGCCCCTCATTCCTGGGCCAGAAAAAACAGCATATCGCTTGTCAGCTTCCTGTTAGTGCCCAGAGACCCCAAGCAACCCCTCCCAACATGACCCCTGCTCATCAAGAGAGACCAGAGCTGCTCTCTCCAAAGGCTTCTGCCTAGGACTCCTCCAGGGTAGAGGTAGAAGGGAAAGGCCCCAGGGACTAGGGCCAAGTGGTCAGGGGAGAAAGAACCAGCCTGGGGCAGCCACAGGTACAGCTCCTTGTAAGGCAGTCTCTGGCCACTGTGGTCACAGTAGAAGTGACGCACATGCTTGTGATGAGGTGAGTGTCCCCTGTGCAGACAGCTCTGTCCTGCTCTGCTTTTTTGTCCCCAGAGCTATGGGGGAAAGGAGGAAGCATTCTCCCTCTGTTAAGACACAGCTCCCTCTGGTCTCTGCACACCCACACACAAATAAATGTAATTTTAAAAATACAATTTTTGAAAAAAGAGGAAAAGATTAGTGGCTAAGAAGGTAGCTCAATTGCTAATTGCTTGCCTTGTACGCCACAAACCCTGGGTTTGGTGCCAGCCCACATAAACAGGGTGTGGCGGTCCACACCTATAATTCTAGCACTCAGGAGGTGAAGGCAGGAGGAACAGAAGTTCAGGGTCATCCTCAGCTACATTTTGAGTTTAAGGCCAACCTGAGATACAAGGACCCTGTCTCAGAGGAGGAAGGAGAGAAGGGGAACTCAGAAGAATAAATGAGTTCCATATAAGGAACAGTTAAGTTTGTAGACCAGACCTGGGGCTAGAAACAGGAAGAAAAGCAAAAGCTGTCCCTGCATGAGGATGGTGTCCTAAGGGCAGTCAAACCACTTTGAACAACGGAGCAATTTTAAATATTGATAGGCAGCAGCATATAAATAGCCAGGGGTACACTGAGGCAGCTCAACAATTTAAATAGGAAGCCACAGATGGTGTGGGCAGCCATCTGTAAGCCACAGAATTAGTAATGAAGCCGATTGCTGTCTCTGTGTGTACTGTGAGCCTCAAGGTGAAATTGTTCATTGCCATGCCTAACAAACAGAGATGTGTATGACGGGCAAGTGTTCCATCATGGAGTTTCAGCCCCAGCATCTCGTCAGTCTTGCATTTTGAGACAGTCTCTCTAAGTTGCCCTTGCTGGCCTGAACTCAATCTGTCATCCAGGTTGCTCTTGTCACCTCCTGCCTCAATCTTCTAAACAGATGGAAGGGATTACAGACTGGGACCACCAGGCTTAGCTGATGGATTTTTTTTTCATGGTAGGTCATGGCTCTGATGATAAAACCCCAGGATGGAAATGGACTGACTACCCAAAAGAGAGCAAGCAAGCTCAGGAAGTGTTCATTCTAGTACCGTCACAATGACATTTATATGGCACCAGAAGATGCCTTGTAAGTATTATAAATGCCTTATAATAGCTGCACAGTGGTGGCACACGCCTTTAATCCCAAAACTTAGGAGGCAGAGGCAGGTGGATCTCTGAGTTCGAGGCCAGCCTGGTCTACAGAGCGAGTTCCAAAACAGCCAGAGCAACACAGGGGAAAACATCGTCTCGAAAACCATTCATAAGAATGCCATAAAATAAGTAGAAGGATAGAACTGACTCTCACAAGTTGTCCTCTGTCCTTCACAGGCACACCATGGCATGTGCATGCACACACACAAGAATGAATGAATGAATGAATGAATGAATGAATGAATGAAACATGGCCAAAGTCATACAGCTGCGTGGCTCTGTCTCCCTGCTTAGGACTGTGATGTGCTCTCCATAGGGTGATGAAGAACAAGGCAAGTTGTATGAGAGTTTAACAGTGCGAGATGGGCGCCCAGAAAGACAGAGTCTAAGAGAGACTGTGAACAGCTATAGTTGACGGGAAGAACAGTGGCATTGGGCCCAAGAAAACTGGAGAACCCTGTGATGGGTGAGGCAGCCAAGTGTCCTTCTTCACACCACTAACGTTTGAAGCCCACCTGGTCTACAATGAAAACTTCCAAGTTTCCATTTGACCTTCTCCTCTTTATTTCCCATCCCTTGGAATATCCTAGGCCCATCCTTTAGGGGAAGTCTTTTGTAGTTTGAAAAACATCTTCCGATCACCCCCCTAAATGCCTGTGATTCATGGGGCTGGCTAGGTATCTCTGAATGCCCAGATAACCCGTAACTTGCCAGGGCAGGACAAGGAAGCTAACAAATCAGATGCTAATGCCTCTGGCTCTGGATGTTCTGGGCTATTCAAGAAAGAGACAATTGGGGCCAGGGCTGTTCAGTTGGGAAAGTGCCTGGCTAGCATGTACGGAAGCCCCACTCCCGGTACCACATACAGTAAGCGTGGCAGTGAACCTGTAATCTTACCTCTTGGAGGTAGAGGCAAGAGTATCAGAAATTCAAGGTCACCTTCAGCAACATAGCAAGTTCAGGGTCAGCCTGGACTATATGGTAAGCTCAGAACCAATGGCCTGTCCCAGGTAAAGAGAAGGGTCCTTTCCAGGGGCACAGGGTCAGTGACACATCCAAAGCAGACATAAAGGAGAAGACAGTGACAGGGTGGCCTTTGGGAGGTGTCTCAGTCCACTGTGACTGAGGCCATCACCAACCTTCTGCACAGTAGTGTCATACACAAAATGGCCATTTCTGTGTGGCAGGATGGAGAACAGAAGGGTTTTGATACTGGGTGTAGGGAGAGGGGAGAGAATAGGGACCAGAGGGTAAGAAGACAGGGCACTTTGGGATACACACTTAACGGCCAATGTGGTCAGAGCCCACTCTGCACAACCATGCCATCAGACACCCTGGGCAGGGACTGGCTTAGGGAGATCGCTCTAGTTTGTGTAATGAGGCATAGAAGGAGGAACAAGAAGCATTAGAGAGCAAAGAAATAGGCACAGCCAGGGCTGCCTTGGAGACAAGGCTAGGGATCAAGGGCCCAGATCAGAGCTGGAGGCCACAAATACTTATATATGACAGAGCCTTAGTAAATCACCAGCCATAAAAGCAACTGCAGTCTTGGAGAGGAAAGGCCAAGGGAGTCTCCTGGAAAGGGAGTGCCCCAAGGCCAGCCCTGCCCACCAGTCCATCTGCTTGCCTCTGTTCTGGGGGAATCTTCCTGTGGTCCATAGGTCCCACCTGTCAGCTTCCTCCTGTGATACTCATGAGTGTGTCTAAACTGTGTCTGATTCTTACAGCTTCACCAACATCAACCAAAGTTTCATGAGTCTGTGTAGCATTTGGATATCTAAGGAGTTTGGCTTTGGTCATTGGAAAGCAATGAGGAGTTTTAGTTGGGTGGAACTGATGCTAATTGACAGGCTGTTGTTTTTAATTATTAGTAGTATTCCTGTAAGGTGTGTGTGTGTGTGTGTGTGTGTGTGTGTGTNGAGAGAGAGAGAGAGAGAGAGAGAGAGTGGTCAAGCTGAGGTTGCACAGCATGTGAGTTAGCAGCTGAAGGTGGGTTCTGGAGATCAAACTGAGGTCACCATGCCTGTACAGCAATGGCTTTTGTGGCTGAGCCATCCTGCTGGCCAGACAGAGCAAGTGCTTTTGGGAGTATGTATACAGATGAATGCAAAGCTGGGCAGGACCTCGGTTCTCTCCCGGAAAAGCAACACACATGCCACACAACCTCAATTGTACCTCAGAGCTCCTCCATCCCTCATATGCACACGCGTGCACACACACACAAGCTCTGCCCTTTCCCATATGTGTGGCCGGTGCACATATCCCAAGGAGGGCAGCCACCTTACAGCCCCATGGAGCATACGAGCATGAGTGCCACCCTTTCCTCCCCCGCCACTCATCATCTCAGACACATAAATACTCCCTTCCTATACCTATCACATGTGCACACATGTGCAGCAATACAGAAAACATATGTCCAACATACAACACAAGCTATGGCTCTAGGCTCTTGGCAGCAAATGACAGCTCCAGCATGTAAGGTCATTTATTTGCACTCACAATTGGGAAAGGGTACATTAGACTTGTAGTCTAGCCAAAGGGACTCAATGGCTGTTTTCTTCTCTTTTGGTCTCCTTCTCAGCAGGCCATCTCCAAGCTGTGATAAGGATGGATATCACCAAGGGAGTGCCTATTCCCAGACGCTTTCAGCTGAAGTTCCAAGGGCCGCTCTCCTTGGGCTGGCAGGTCACAGGCCTGTGGCTGAACCAAGACTTCAGTCAGGAGAATAATAAAATGCTGTCATTTGAGCTAGATAGATCCCTTGCTGAGTTCCTGGGAAAGGGGGAGGGAGTCAGGCCTACCCAAACTAATGGCAGGAGGGAAAAGAGATGATTCACCAAAAAGAGGGGGGGATTCTGGGTGCAGCAGGCAAAAACAGCAGATGTTCACCAACCTAAATGTACACAGATAAAGACGTGGAAGCTACACAGTGAGCCAGCCTCTGGTGCCTTGCCAACAAAATATTGACTTTAGATAAATAAAAGATTAAGACATGTGCCTTAGAACTTTGGGGGCAAGGGGACCCTTGAGCAAGCTGGATTTAGAAGAAAAGACAGACTCTGTAACATAGTCCATGCTGGCCTTGAACACATAGCAATGCCCCAGCCTCAGCTTCCTCTCCCAGGCACTACCACACCCAATTTAGAGAAGTCAGGTGTAAAGACTGGTGGTAAAGTACTTGTCTTCACTGTGAAGTCCTAGGCTCAACCCCCAGCACCATAAAAACAAAAACAGAACTCATGGTGATACATATCTTTAATCTCAGCGCTCTGGAGGCAGAGGCAAGTGAATTTGAGGCCAGCCTGGTCTACATAGTGAGGTTCCGAACAGCCAGGGCTATGTATAAAAAAACAAACAAACGGAAACCCAAAAGTAAGATGGATGGAAAGATCTGGAAATGTAAAAAGCCACTGGGCAAGCACAAAACTCCCTAAGGAAGAGTGGAGCAGCTGGATAGTGTGTCGAAGGCTAGAGTATACTCAGTAGTTCACAGAGGCCAATGCCAGTGACCTATTTCTCCCCTGCTGATCATGCCACACTGGAAAACAGCAGCACTTTGGGGTCGGTGATGCCGGGCTCTACCACAGAGCTATGTCCCTAGTCCCCCAGCTCTAATCTAATTTTTACAGCTGACCTCAAGAAGTGCAGCAGCGAGAAAAAGGGCATCTACGACACAACTAAGCTCACATAACTGAGACAGGGGGATGTCCCTGGCTTTTCTCAAAAGTTCTGCTGTGGCTAGGGCCAAGACCCCAGAACAGGAGCCACCTGAAGAACTTCTTGTTTGAAGTTGAGCAGGTTACTTAACCTCTCTGGGATTCCTTTCCGTGCTTCCGAAATGTGCAGAGCGAGTCCTTCAGAGAGCAAATGAGAACAATGGGCACAATAGTAGTTTCAATTCTCAGCAGCTTAACTGTTAGCGCCTCTGCAGAAACAGCTTCTTTGGAGTAGTCCAGCGTCTCTTCTGCAGCACCTGCTGGGCAACAAGAGATGACTGAAGAAAAGCCTTTGCAGTGAGGATTGAGAGTACCTAAAAGGGGTAATAGGGAGGGTTCTATAGGGCTGTAACAAAGAGATAATAGGAAAAAAATCTGCCCCCATGCAAAATCCACGCTTGCAAATCCAGTTCCCAGGGAGCGAGCCATGCAAACCATGCCCTGCCTGCTGACCCTTGTCCCTGCCAATAGTGAAGGTGGCAGGAAAGTGACAATGATGGCTCTCTTCTGAGTGTCACAGGGTCGTGTTTCTTACATACATGACATAGAACCCTAAAACAACCAGTGAGGAAGGTAGCATTCCCACTTGCAAATAGGAACAGTAAAGTTCAAAACTCCTCCTGCCAAAGCAGTGCGGTCTGAGCCTGGGCCACACCCAGGCTTCCAGAGGCTACATGTCTCTTCAGGGGTCCCACTTCAGACATCTGTCCAACTGTCTCCATGAAAAGAAGCAATAGTCAGGTCTGGAGAGATGGCACAGTGATTAAGAGCACTGGCTACTCATCCAGAGGACCTGGGTTCAATTCTCAGCACTCACACGACAGCTAATCACTGTCTGTAACTCCAAGAACTGACACCCTCACACCTACATGCAAACAAAAACACCAATTACATAAAATAAATAAATTTTTTAAAAAAAAGCTATAATCACTGGGCAGTGGTGGCTCACACCTTTAATCCCAGGCAGAAGCAGGAGGATCTCTCTGAGTTCGAGGCCAGCCTGGTCTACAGAGCGAGTTCTAGGACAGCCTGGAACTGAAAAGAAAAGAAATAATAGTAGGGTTGGCAGGATGGCTCAATGGGTACAGCAGGTAAAGATGCGTGCTGCCAAGAAAGGTCTACTTTCTTGGTAGAAAAGGAGAACTAGTCCCACAAGTCCCATGGTACATGTGCCCTCTCTCACACACATATACACACATAGAAATAAATGTAATTTGAAAAATAAAGCAATAGGGAAAAAATGCAATACTCATCAATGGTGCAAAAGAAACACTCTCAAACTCAAAGTGGTATAGAGCCCATCTACTCATACAACCACTGTCTCGTGAGCCTCGAAACTCTTCTGCCCACTAAAGGTTCCAGCAGACTTGAGGGACCTCTGTCCAGTGCTGTGGAATGTGACATTCAACAGAAACCATTACTATCTTGCAAACTGCATACCCACAGCATGAGAAAACACCTCGCTGAACTCCAGAACATGCTGACTGAGTGAATCCAAAAGCTGACTTGGCCTTCTCTACCATGATAAAAACAAGACAGACAGGGCCAGGAATAAAGCCCAGTGGAGGAATGCTTCCTAGCCTGAAAATGGGTTTCATCCCTACCTGGGAGGATGGAAAGAAGAAAGGAGGAAGGGAGGGAGAAAGAATGCAAGAGGGGTTTAACTAAAGAAAGACCTGACCTGCTACGTACCACCCTTTAACCCACTTATCTTTCAGATTCTCTACGGGTGGAGATAATTCCAAATCCACACACAGTGACCCATTCATAGGTCTTAAAGAAAAATCTGTTGACTTAGACAGTGAGATTGGACTGCGTTAGGGCCAGCCTGAGCCAGTTTAGCCTCTGGGACTTGTTAGACATGCTCCCATGGCAACACAAGTCACTATGCAGTTTCTGCATTCCTTACAGAACTTCAACATCCAGCCCCCATAACCCACCCTCTCTCTTCCTTCTGGCCTCTCCTGGTTTCCCAGGTGACATCCAGGGAACACTAAGAGTTGCTAGTGACCGAAAAGCAGTTTGAGGAACCCAGAAAGCATAGGGAAAGCCCCAAGAAGAGAAGGGAGGGGACTCAACCCCCAGACCAGTGTTCCTCAGTCAGAAGCCTCCAACTGCCCCCCCACCCAGTTTCCTAGTCACGCTCCCAGACCTGTCTGTGGACACATGGCCCCAGTGTCTTCCACCTCCAGTCATTCCGTATTCCCCCATGGCCTGACCCTGTGCCTTTTGACTGACAGCTCCGCATGAAACCTCTCTACCTCTGCAGTTCTACCTTCTCACCAGCCTCCTTGCACCACACCCCCATCCCTCTAGCTTGGCCCTGCCCACAACCTCCTCCTGGAAGCCTCTAGCATGGACTCCCTCTAGTCCTCCAGCCCTGAGCCTCTACATAGTCTCATTTCCACAGGACATCACAAGCCCGGACATGGGTCCAGGCACCCCATGGCCTAAGGTTCCCTTAAGGTGGTAATCTGTACAGAAAATGAGAAATAAGCAAACCATGCACTTTGTAGCTGAGAAATCTGAGCATGGTGGTTAAAATATGGGAGCTAGCAAAGGCCAGATCTGGGCCCTGTTTCCTCTGCCCCAGGCTCTCCCTGCACCATGGCTGCTTATAATCCATTAAACCCTCTGAGCTAAGACTAGAAGGACTGTACAAACAGTCTGCTTCTCACAGACGAGGCTATGAAAGAGTAGGAACTGGGCACAGTCCCTGAGGCCACAGAGCACACTGTACTCGAGCAGAAGCACAGCTCTTTGGCTCCAACACCACAACTGGGTCCCCTCTTCTCTGACCAGGCAGGATTTCGACTTCTCCTGAAAGGACCCAGGCTCTGTCCTGAGCAGCCCATACCTCTGATATGGGCTGGTTTCCAGAGATTGGTGAGGTGGCCCTGGAGCCTTAACATGGGGGAGCCAGGAACCCCACACTTCACTTTCCCCACTGATCCCCCAACTTCTGCAACCCCCCCACCATACACTTCCAAAGAACACTAGGATTTGTGGTTAAAATCCACTTGTTTTAGGGGTTGTGACTCAAACAAAATTCCAGGCAGGAAGACGACTCAGCAGGTAAAGTATGGCCACCAAGCCTGACGACCCGAGTTTGGTCCCTCGTCCTCAGACCCTCACAAGGACACCATGATGTTGGTGTGTATACACACATTAATTAAAATATAGTGCCAGGAGTGGTAGTACATGCCTTTAGTCCCAGCAATAGGGAGGCACAGACCAACCTGGTCTATAGAGAGTGCAGGCTAGCCAGAGCTACATAGTGAGACCCCATCAAAAAAAATCTGTTTTTTAACTTTAACCAAACTTCAGTACAATTTTTGCTTTTAGAATTATCCTAATATACAGAACAATGTAAACTAGCAAGAAAATTACTCTTGGGAATGAAATGACCTGTGTTCTAGTCCCAGCGAGTCTCTAAGTTGTTGAGTTATGCTGAAAGAGTTCCGTCTCCTTTCAGGCCTACAGCAGATACCATGGAGAAAGCATCAGCTTTGACTGGGCCTGTCACACATGTGCTCTGTTGTGTAAAACAAATTTCACAATTAGAAGGTTTTGTTCAGGGGCTGGAGAGATGGCTCAGCAGTAAGAGCACTGGCTGCTCCTCTAGATGACCCAGGTTCAATTCCCAGCACCCACATGGTAGCTCACAACTGTCTCTAATTCTAAGATCTGACACCTTCACACAGACATACATGCAGGCAAAATATCAATGCAAATGAAATAAAAGTAAATAAATTATTTTTTAAAAGAAGTTTTTTCAGTCAGATAGTGGTAGAGCATGCCTTTAGTCCCAGCACAGTGTGTGTGGGGGGGGATCTCTGGGAGTTTAAGGACATCCTGTTCTACAGAGCAAGTTCCAGGACAGCCAGGACCATTCTGTGAGACTCTGTTTCAAATAAATACATAAATTATATATATATATATATATATTTTTTTTTCTCTGTGGTCCATCCCCTCCGACCCGCCGCTGCCTTCTTCCTGTCTAACTCCCCTCAACTAAAAAGGTCCAGGCTCAGCAGAGCTCTATAGTCTGCCCCAGTTTCGTTTCTCAGTGCACTGGCATCCTGTGCCCTCAGCAGAGTCCTTTCTCCTATAAAGCACAAAAGGAGCAAAAGGCTAGAATAACGAAAGGCCTCCCTAACCAAACTCTGTTGGAACTGAGAGGAGTGAGAGTCTTGTCAGGGCCAGGCCTGCCTAGAAGCCAAACACACGGTGGGTGGGACAAGCCTCTACAGGACAAGGCCTGGGGACCTAGAGAGATTAGCTCCAGAGACTGAGAAGCTCAGTGGGCTTCTGAAAGCAGAGCTGTCAGACAGTCTGAATTCCTGGGGAAGCCTGAGTAAGCCATCCCCCTGCCCTGCTGGTGGAATGAGGCTGGGTGGCCTGTGTGCAGAGCTTTACCCAAACAAGTTCTGTAGGGAGCCATAAACCTTATCTCCCAGGCTCTTCTGAGGTTCCCGGAGCTCAGGCTGAGTCAGAGCCCAGGGCTGGGGCCTGAGGCACACCTGACTCACTGCCGGATGTGTGATCATTCTAGAATGAAATGGGAGCAGAGGGGACCCGCCTCTCTGCACAGTGGGGTGAAGAGGTGGACCAGGTGATCGATTCTCAGGAAGGCCAGAGTCTTACCAGCCAGCCCTAAGCCAAAAATTCCTCTCCCAGCAAAGCTAGGTACAAACTGTCCCTCAATTTTTCCTCCTTCTAAGATCTAGAGTTGACACTCAGTTGTTAATGGGACCCAGTGGTTTCTCTTTCTATGAGTTATAAAACCTAAGATCCAACTTAGAAGCAGGGTTGGGAAACAAAGGGACAGCCTGCTGCCAGGGCTGTGCCCCCTGTCACGCCTCCATCCTAAGCAGACCTGGGAGGAGAGAAGGGAGAGAAAAGAGGCTCTGTTCTCTGGTTCCTGGTGTCCCTGAGAAATTCCCCAGCCCCCTGCCAAGTGCCTCTTCCCTCCTCACAGGCCAGTGAGGCCAGTCAGGGAGACAGTGTTTACTAGGCCCCTCTCTGCAGGTGGTATCGATGACATCACCGTCCTCTCTGGAACTACACTTCTCTTGCCAGGTAAGGAAATGTTCCTGTCTCCTCCTCCCCCCACTCGCTCCAAGTTGTCCTCTGCCAGTGCTCAGGGAGGCCAATCTTCTACAAACACCGCTCTGATCCAGTCACTCCCCAGCCCCGAGCTTCCCATCACATTCTGAATAAAGGTCACGTCTCTCATCTGTCCGCTGGCACTGACTGCCACTCTGAGCCTCCTCTCAGGGCTGTGCCCTCCCTCATACAGTGCCTCCTGGCCACCTGCACCTGCTGCTGAAGCCTCCCTGCCAGTCCCATACACTGCATTCGCTCAGCAAACATTTGCTGAATGAACACTTCATAACAGCCCCTCCTCCCAGCAGCCGGCGAGAAGCCACCCCTGGGGCCATCCTGACAGGCCTGTCACACCCCTGGATGGGTTTTGCTTGCTGTTTGCATAGCTGAGCTATGCGTCTGATTGTAAGCCTGATCCATGAGTGGACCGTGGTGTTCTTTATTTGTCCCATCAGATTCTGACAATGACCTTGAGAATTCATTATTATTATCCTTATTTACATGTGAGGAACCCAGGACTTGGCGGAGCAGTTCGCGCTGTGAATGGTAGGTAGGTTCGAGCAGGGGTTTGGGTTCCATGTCCACAGCTCTCACACTGCAGACCCGAGCACCATCCTCAGCACACTGCCCTCCGCGTTCCCTTCAGCGGAGCGAGGTGTGAGCAGTTCTATCCAGACGACTCCTGTTCTCTGTTTTCCTCCCCACCTTGTCGCCCTTGCTCTGGATCCTAGAAAGTGGAGGACAGGGAAGAAGTGAGCAATGACTGCCCCTCGTGGATCCCAGGAATAACAGCTAAAGCCTGGGTAGCAGGGCAGAAGCCTTTGCCCCACCCACTGCCTGTTCTGACGGCCCCCAAGTGAGCTCCAGCTCTTCTCTCCCGCCCTTCCCAACTCTAGTAGGACACAGGCTGGGGGAGGGGACAGCAGGCAAGACAGAAAAAAAAACGGTAAGGGGCCAAAATGCAATGACTCACCCTCCTTTGTCCTCCCCTGGGGGTTTAGGGGCTGGACTCTTGAAATTCCAGCCTATCCCTGGGAGACACTTAGATGTCAGTTACCTGGACAGCATGAGGACGACTCTGTTTATTCCAAACTAAGAGCCTGCCATGGCAACCTAGGGCCGGTGCTGTCAAGGCTGGGAGCAAAGGTCCTGGACAAAAGGGGTGGAGCCATATGTACCTAGCCTTAGAGTTCTGCTGCCAGCCTGCCACCTGTGTGCCACTGGGGCCTGCTCTAACCCAGCACCCCCTTGTGGCCAAGTAGGAACCACCCATCTTCTAAAAACACGTCCCCCCTCCCACTTCTCCCGGACACTAAGATAGGAATGAGGAACTGAGCTAACTGCGGAGGAGAAGGGAGCCTGGTGGGATAGCATCAAGGAGGAAAAATACCAAACCTTCAGAGCCAAAGAGATGGTTTCTTAGATGGAGGAGAGCCCAGAACACTGGGTGAGGTGACAACACCCTCACTCCTTTCTCCTGCCCAGCTGGGACCCCTAGGGCTGCAACCATTTTTTTTAAGTTTTTTTTTAATTTTACCTTCTGTGTATGAGTGTTTGACCTGCCTGTATATATGTGTTAACGGGTGCCCTTGAAGTTCAGAAGAAGGTATCAGATCTCTTGGAACTAGAATTGATGGTTATGAGCCACTATGCGTGTCAGGAACCGAACGTGGGTCCTCTGGAAAGACAGCCAGTGCTCTTAACCACTGAGCCATCTCTCTGGCCCCAACCATCATTCTTCTGTTTTCTTTTGTTTTTCAAGACAGGGTTTCTCTGTGTAGCCCTAGCTGTCCTGGAATTTTCTCTGTAGACCATGCTGGCCTCGAACTCACAGAAATTCACCTGCCTCTGCCTCCCGAGTGCTGGAATTAAAGGCATGTGCCACCACCACCCGGTCCCAACCATCATTCTTAATAATGCACTTTTTGGCAGACCATGTGCCCTTTAAAACTCTGACATGCACCACTAACAACTAGTTGTAAAAACCTGCCTGTAAAACTGCCGGTCCTGTAGCCCTTCACTACAGGACGGGCTCTGCAAGCCAGGAACTGGCCTGAAGACTTAAAAACACACAGACAAACACAGACACAGAGACAGACAGAGAGAGACGCCGACATGGGTCATCCTTGACACAAGAATGCCAACTTTATGGAGCTCAGGGGCAGTTTATATAGGGCTCTGGCCACGCCCTAGCTCTCTGGATCTTTAGGCTGCAGACCCATCAGAAACCACTCCCCTGCCATCAGAGTCTGCTCAGAGCAGAGGAACACAAGTTGTTTACAGGAAACTCAGTTTCTGGGTCTACAGCCCCCACCAGCTCCCACCAGCTAGTGACTCAGGAACCCCCCTACACACACACACACACACACAGGCTAATAGCTAGTGACTCAGGAACCCCCGTAGACACACACACACACACACACACACACACACACA